>LR132075.1:0-139406 GCA_900634815.1 Paradendryphiella salina | reverse complement strand
GCCCCCCCCCCTGTACGGGAAAAGTACAGACTAGGCAGTGGAGCCTTACATCGTCGCCTTCCGAGCCTGAAAGCACGTAAACGTGATAACGGCCGCGCACGAAGCCACTGCAGGCCTGTTTGGGGCCTCGAGGTCAGTGTCCCCTCTCCAGTCTATGAGCACCTGCCTGTGGATCAAGGGTCAAGTATCACCAGTCCTGGCGGTACCGACTCTTCTTATTACCCCAAGTCTCCTGATATATCCAACATCCCTCAGGTGGTTGATTATCCTAGGTGTGTGACTTACGAGCCACCAGTTGCGAATCATACCAATTTGCCACCGACCAATCAACCTAAGCTTGTGGATCGAACTGCTACGAAGGACGAGGCTCGACCACAGCGCCCTTCAGCCCGCGATCACTGGACGCCTGCATCGCCCAAAATCAAGCGAGAGCCATGGCGCTTGAGGCGATCACAGTACGTATCCATGAAGCAGCATGAGCTTCTGGAAGAGGCCCGGTCACGCGAACTTGACTTGAAAAATGAGGACAAGGAACATCTGATAGAAATGCTAATTCTCAACGACGAATCGTATTTCGAGTTGATGCGGAGGCTTGGCGATCACTATGAGGCCACAGAGTTTGCTCAGCGATGTGTTAAGCAAGAGGACTACAAAGAGAGGGCGCCAAAAATACATGCAAAGACGGAGCGGATGGTCTTTGAAAAGAAGCCTGTTGATAATAAAACTGCAGAAATGAAGAAGGCGCAAGAGTCCACGGAAGAGCCAAAGAAGGAGATGAAGAAAGAGCTGAAGGACGAGGCAAAGACAGAGGAGCAAAGTCAAGAAGAAGAGCCGAGAAAAGAGCCAGAGCAGGCTGCCCAGGAGCGGAAGCAGGGGAGAGACGGAGAACCGAGGCGGAAAGACAGTCATGGTATCAACACCAGCCACGCGAACAAGCCTATCACCTCGCCTTTGCCTAGCGAGGATACCGGCAAGGAGCAGCCTAAAGACAAGAAACGTGCTCGTCAAGGAAACGAAGAAGCCAAAAACTCGACCAAAAAGAAATCAAAGACCACATCGCTTGGCAAAAACGATCCTGAGAAGCCTCGTAAGAAGGCGAAGACTTCTTCACTTTCCAGAGCTCTTCCTGGGGGCAAGCCCCAACGCGAGCCGATAGCACTCCCGCAAGCTATGCAAGCTAGCACCAACAAGGACTCTTTTTCTAAGAGCACCGATATCGAAATGAGCGACGTTGATGAGTCTACGGTCGCCCAACCTCCTAAAAAGGCGACCAAGAAGAAGCCCGCGGAGAAGCCTCGACCAGCGCCTAGACGTCGCACACGCAGCACTTTTACCGCCGAGGAGCCAGAGGACAAGGATATGGGAGATGCTGACCAAGCGTCTGAAGAGGAGTTGGACGATGACTTCATCGTCGAGGATATAGACTACAGGCCTAAAGAGTCGAAAGTTGGCGCTATGGCGCGTTCGAAGCTCTTTGCAGGTATGAGATAAATGATGGATAGCGGAGGTAATTGGCGGTTAGTTGAGTGGCGGCCAGAAATACCCTAACGAGACTGGCGATGACAAGTACTGTATGTTTGTGGAGTGGAGACTCCCAAACTTCTTTGTGGTACACCCTGTTGCTAATAGCTTCAAGGTCAAGCAAACATATGAGGTGCTTAGGATTGCGGGCAGGGAGGTCAAGTAATGCAATCCCGTGCCAAGTAAAGATATTTTCCATGTCACAGCTAGCTAGCGGTCGATTGATCCATAGGTAAACTTTGAGTATAAAATCGAAAAACGAAGCTACTTCTCTATTCTACCCGCGTCGACAGCTGCATCTAAAAGATAAAGTTGCTACAATGTAGAGATATGGTTGGCAAAAAAGAATGTCGCAATATACATTGGCGGTACTGGGAACTGTAGACATGTTAGATATGTCTCAGGACCGTCAATGAGGGACAGAACGTACTCGAACCCAGGCTGGCGCGGATCTGGATCGGGACAACTGAGTGTCCGCCAGCCACAACGCGACGTCATACCACTAGCTAGTAGCTTATTAGACTCGTGTTGAGGGTAATGTTTGGGCGTGTTGGAGAACTTACACCATACCACCGTGGTGATCTGTTTGATGGAAGGCTTCAGAAAAAAAGATTATAAAGATCAACGCAAATATGCTGGGAGACATCGTTTGACGGAGTGAACTGGAATCAAATCGATGTGAGTGGGCGAGCAAAATAATTCTAAGTGATTGTGCGGGGCTGTGAAGGTCCGTGCCTTCCACTAAAGGCGGGGCTGTCTTTCTGCTCGCGTTCGATATGCTCTTTCTTTACCTAATCGGTCGACCCACGGAAGCGTTTCATCATGGCTACAGGTACGTCGGAGCTTGTCTAAATTATTTACACTGTCTTTTGGGATCACATCATATACAATAAGCCTCTCGTTTTACAAATTTGAGAGCGCAGACGCCATCACTAGACGAAAAGACTATCAGACAACGCTGGACGTGTCGACGCGACTTGCGAATCATTAGCCAACGCTAACCTCTGAAATATAGATAACTCATCCCCTCGACAGTCGCGAGGCAAGCAACGAAAATCATATCGCGTTGAGGAAGAGTATTCTTTTCTTGACGAGGACGAGGATAGCTTTGTACAATCTGGCACGCGGACACTCGCCTTTAGAGAAGATGAAGATGAGGATGATTTCATCCCAGATGCCCAGGAAGAAGAACCCGAAGAAGATTTCGAGGATGGCGTAGTCGAAGATGACGAAGACGACGACGCGGAAGAGGAGGAAGATGATTCTGACGAGGAGTTCGCAACACAAAAACGCGACGCTCGCGGGTCAAAGGCCGCCCTGGTTAAGCCGACCACACCCGCGGTGCAACGCAACAAGCAATCTGCAGAACATATACCATCGCCAGTTACTTTCTCGAAAGGCAGTGGCATTAAGGTGCGCAATGTAGATGCTGAGAATAGGTTGCGAACGCGAGGGATCCCTGATTTCGACAAGATTGGTGGACATGAGCCGCGATTGAAAAACTTGTTCGGGCCGGACGGGCAGCATGTCAGGCCTGTACTATCGTCGCGCGACTACTGGTTCCCACAAGAGACCTTTCCGATTCGAAATTCGGATCGAGTGAAGCCTAATGATGCTGATTTTGGCAGTCTGAGGAGAAGTTTCTTTGAAAGTGAAGGAGCTAGAGAGAAAGAAGACAAATTGCTGAGGGAGTGGTACAACCACACTGGGAAAGCTGCCTTTGCGATAGCACAGGTGACTAGAGAACTGACAGGAGATGAAGCCAAGAAATACATGCTAAATGCTGGACCAGAGGCTTTGAACGTACTCTCTGGACCAGCGAACACCCCAAAAGTTGACACCATAGCAAAGGGCTCGTATATGTATGTTGCGCAATCTTTTCCAGACAATGCCAACAGGCGCGGCTGGTTGTTCAATCTTGGATCTAGAGTACAAGACGCTCAATGGGTGACCAAAGAAGACAGTCGCACACAGTATCTTGCAGTGGCTGTGGAACAGAAGGCTATGGGCGACGGGCAGCCAAAGCCGATGGAACTCCCAAAATCGCCCGCATTCAATGCCACCGAACCATACGCAGCGTCTATACAGATTTGGACGTTTGGGGCGACTGAAGAAGGCGATCTGGATACTTCGAGGGTGCCCAGACTCGAACTCGTGGTCTGTACCAATTGGGGCGCACCGAAACAACTTCGATGGTGTCCAGTCGCCGCAACGAACACCACGCTCGATTCAGAAGCCGGAAGAGAAACCCATATTGGCATGCTTGCAGTTATCTGGTCCGATGGACGAGTGCGAATATTGGACTTGTGCGCACCAATCCGACAGCCCGACAGCGACGCAACTACATACTTACACTTTTCTCGCGCAGCGTTTGAGGTCTTCTTCCCTCAGACGGTTCCATCATGTCTGCACTGGCTATCGGGAACTACGCTTGCGGTCGCGACTGCGGCAGGCACTGTAGGTATCTGGTCATTGAATCGCTCAGGCACTTTGGCAACAGCCGATGACAACGACCATAACCCCAGACCCTGGTTTTATCAACAACTGGCAGACACGTTCATTCTCACAATTTCCTCTGGTTGGCCTTCAAATCCGCAGTTTCTGTCTATCAGTACTGCCGACGGTTTCGCTCGGCTGTTTGACATTCGCAGTCCAACTGCGGACACAGCGGCTTCGATCCGGGGTCGAACACTGTGTCTAACGCAGGCTTGGCATGAGCATACGCAGTCATTCGTCATGCCTGACGAACATTACATCCTGCGCCACACTCCGATTCGTCGTTACTACCATAACCTTTACAGTATGCGACTAGAAAACAGCATCACTCGCGTGGCCACAAGTCCAGTACATCCTGGCGTGCTGATTGGGGGGACGGATGGGGACATTCAAACCAGCAACCCGATCATGCGGATTTCGAATTACAAGGTTGTGCCATGGCAACAGAAGTGGTTCGTTCATGAGTATCGAGGTCCCATGGAGAGGATGTTAGTGAAGCCTACGACAGGCGCAGATATCGAAATGCTGGAAGGAGGGCCACTTGAGCCACCAGAAGATGCCGCCGCTTCGAACACACAAGACAGTAGTGAATCCGAGCAAGCCGCAAAGTCCAAAACAGTACCCCAAGACATACTTTCACAGCCTTTGGTTCGCATCACCGAAGGATACAAAGCGATTCAACAGGGTATTGCGCACAGTGCTACATCAAAGCGAAAAGGGAATCCGGAGATTGGAAGATCTATCAGCATTTTCGAAGAGCAATCCGCCATCACAGCGCTAGCTTGGAATCCGAACCTGAAGTACGGAACATGGGCTGTCGCAGGTATGGGATCCGGACTATTGCGTGTAGAGGATGTGGGTATTACAGGGAAGAAGTAATGAATCTTAGGACGTCCACAAGAAAAGGCGCAACATTGCGAGCTGGAAATGATGTGACAAAGACGAGTCATGGGTTCGAAAGAAACCTACCGGGTCTTCGAAACAACAGCGTTGTTTGATCATCGGTTATCTATGCAGGTCCTAATTGACACATCTTATAAATTATCCTCTATCTCTACATCAAGGACCAAGCAGTTTCATTCCTGTAACCTCGTATCATCTACAGCATTCATCATGGTCAAAATCAGCACATTCCCAACATGGTCAAAGATAGATTATACACCACCGTGCCCGTTATCAAGAAGGGCTTTTGTCGTGGGCAAGAGGGTGGTTATGGTATGAGAGGAGGCTTTGGTAGATAACGGGGAAAATTATTAGGAAGGTAGGGGGATGAGGTGTGGGTATATAGTGTGAGAGAATCGTGAGAGAATCGTGAGAGAATTGTGAGAAGGCTTAGTTCAGACGCTAGTCTTTGGCTTTTGAAAAGTACTAAAAGTCTATATACAAAGTGGAGTTCATGAAAACACTGCCTAGAAGCTCTCAAGCCAATTAGTTCACCGCCCTCAACTTGCACATGAGTGGCTTCTTCTCCCAGAGAATGTGCGTCTGTTGATCAGCCCAGTTGTTGCTTTCAGGGCAGAGCTCAATGTCGAAGTTGTAGTAAACCTTTGCGATAATGAGTCGTATCTCATGGTATGCCATACTAATAGAGCGGTTAGCCCTCATTCCAAAGCCACAATGACTGCAGAATTCGGCGTAGCGTGACCGGTACTTACTTCTTGCCAACGCAGTCCCTCGACCCCACGGAGAACGGCTGAAGACACTGCTTCTCATCGCTATCAAATTCGCTGTCGCCCAGCCATCTCTCGGGAAGGAACTCCTTGGGCCTCCTGAAGTTGCTCTCGTCTACGTACATGGCGTGTTGAGGAATTGTCAAGTAAGTGCCTGGCGGCACAAAATGGCCGCCGACCGTGCTACCATTAGCTGGTGTGAGACGTGGTAGACCAAGTGGTACTGGGGGGTAAATGCGGAACGCTTCCTTTATGCATGCAGCAAGGTAGGGCAATGCGGCAAGTCGCTCCATTGTCATGTCGTCGGCGCTGGTAAACTCACTACGGATCTCATCATTCAGTTTCTTCATGCACTCTGGGTTGCGTAGTAGCAGGTAGGTCAAGCCTGACACCAGCGTCGCTGTCGTCTCCGTTCCGGCAAGCATAAACAAAGATGAGTTAGCGTCCATTTCACCTCTGGTAAGGCCTCTTCCCTCTTTTTGCTTTAGCACCAAGTCCCACAGGTCAACGCCTTCACTATCGCGGCCTTTCTCTAGGCGCTTGGTGACGCGTGTCACAGAATGGTTGAAATGTTCCATCCTCTTCTGGTTCACAGATTCTGGTACATATCTCTTGAACAAACTCCAAAACCAAGGATACGCCCTCAAGACGCTCAAATAACTCGAGAACTTGAGGCCCCCAAAGATTTGCTTGACCCAGGGATCGTATTCCGCGTTATCGAGCATATGCAGGGGCTCTCCAAAGGTAAGGTCACCCATAACGTCGAAGGTGGTGAAGTTGTAGAGCCGGACCAGATCGAGCTTGGTATTTGGACCAGTCTGAACGCTTTCCCTCAACCTAGCCACTAGCTTATCAATGTATTTGAGGAAGAGAGGCTCTTGCTGTTTGAGAGCGCGGTCCGAGAAAGCGGGAGCGAAGATCTTTCTTTGGCGACTGTGATCTTCGCCTGGGGCAATGATGAGACTGAGGGCGTTGTTCTGTGAATTTCCATATTTGGACCAAGCTTTGTGAGGCGGAGAGCCTGGCGTGCCTTTAGTGCCATGACCATATATCTTTGAGGAAATTAGCCTGTGCTCAACGGCCCAAGATTATGTGCGTGGTTATGCATAAGTGTATCGGAGAAGGACAGGTCTACGTCAACGCTCGAAGACGTTGTCATCCAAATATGATTCCCAGCAGTAGTAAATCCCGTCGATCATTCGAGTCATCGAAAGCAGGTTGGATATTGACTTACGTCTTTCCACGCGTTTGGCTCGATGAAGCTCAGCTCATCATGATTAACCCTGACCACATGTCCATACTTTCGATGTAAATCTTGGAATAGCTGGTCGCGCGAACCCTTGAAGACTGCAATGTGATGAGGAATGCGTGTTGCGGCATGCAGTTTGGGTCCTGGGAATTTGCTTAGGGGATGGAAATAAATCCGGTAGATGGCTCTGGCAATGAAGCGGAAGATCAGCTGTTGCGATGCGTTAGCGTTGAACTCTCGGGATCCTTTTCCGAGGCATGATAGAGGCAGTAACTAACCAAAGCAACGAGGGCGCCAAAGACTTGTGATATCGAAGCCATCCTCACAGATTTCGGAAGCCTTAAAGGACGTTTAGGATGGTATTGGGACTGTTGCAGTGAACTGTACGCGACTATGGAGGCGTATTCAATGTAGGCCACAAACAAGCTTTATACGCAAAGTGCAAGGACGATGTGGGATATGCCGCACTAAAAGAAACGGAAGCAACAGACGTACCTCTTAAGTTCTCCCTGAACGGTGGACGTCGATGGTCGGGGTCATGCCGATCCATTGGTGCGCTTCATGGTCGCACCTAGTGGGGCATCCATACCGAGAGATTCAATGAGGAGGGTCACTCTCAACGTTCGTCCGCTTAAACGAAAGTGTAGTCGCAGGTCGCATACATGAGTAACATGCCGACTTTCTCGGAGGGTCGGCCATGATGTCTAAGAGATTTGTGTGGATGCTAGAACCTGCTTGGTGTTCCACATCAGCGCGTCGTACGACCCAAACAGGCAGCAGGAAGTCGCTCAGTGCGTCACACGCTACGAGCGATGCGGGTTCGTCCGCCAGGCATCTCTGTCTTGTCTGCTTTCCAGGGATGGAGATTTATACGACGAATACGAAGCTATGCCAGCGTGCAGGAGGGGTGGGGAAGCGGGATAATCTGCACCGAGCTATTCTCCGAGCTCCGATTCTCCTTCTCCATGTCGCACTTGCATTCTCATTGCGAGCTTGTTACGAGCGGCCCCGGACCACGCTCGGAGAAAATTTAGCGTCTGGAAGAAGATGATAGCAGAAAACATGGACATTGCCCATCGAGAACAGTATGTTGGGATGGTATGAGCAGCGCCAAGACTTCACAGAAGCCTGTCGTGTCATATCCGAAAACGGATGTACATATCTGCATGCGAAAAGGGCCCGTGCGCGTATTAGATCGTGACTTCGCGTGGGTGACGTTCCATTTCAACTGCCCGAGGCCCTTGACATCCACGTTATAGACGCATAATGTCAGCAGCACCAGCACGCAGAGGTATATCGGCCCTTCTCACAGCCTCCTCGTCGAGAGTAGCACAATTGCCACACCGAATACAGCACCGTAGTTTCTCATCTTCTCGTATTTGCGCCGCATACGCGACCACGCCCAAAGCGGCGGGGGCATCAAGCACTTCCAGCTCCACGGCGAAACCAGCGTCTTCAGGCACAACCGTCACCACGTCCAGCGCAGCGAAACCGGCGACTACAACTACCCCACAACGAACCGTGACACCACAATTTCCGGCCAAAGAACCCCCCGTACCCACTACACGCAATAATACCGCCGACTCCGCTGCTGTGGCTGCCCGTTCACAACGCTCCCTTACTGACGGACTGTCCGATGCGCCCCCCGAGCTGGAAGGTGTACCGGCCATCGACTGGACACGCTCCTACCATGGTCTAGGCAGCATATCATTCACGCCCGAGCAGTCTGATGCGTTGCTAGCACCAGTCACGCCGGACGATGTTGAGGTCAAGCCCGATGGGATCCTGTATCTGCCTGAGATCAAGTACAGACGTATTCTGAACAAGGCATTTGGGCCTGGGGGTTGGGGACTCGCACCGAGAGGCGAGAGTATTGTGACGGGCAAGCTCGTTACCAGGGAGTATGGACTTATTGTTCAGGGACGGTAAGTCTTCTATCATTGGACATCAACATATGTTGATGCTAATTTTGACACTCAGACTGGTCTCGATAGCCCGCGGCGAACAACAATATTTCGACCCCGACGGTATCCCCACCGCGACTGAAGGCTGCAAGTCCAACGCTCTCATGCGATGCTGCAAAGACTTGGGCATAGCGTCTGAGCTGTGGGATCCTCGCTTTATTAGAGACTTCAGTAGCAAGATGACCAAGGAGGTGTGGGTCGAGCACGCAAGCACAAAGAAGAAGAGGAAGATTGTGCTGAGGAAAGACGATAGCGCAAAGTATCCGTACAAGGAAGTCAAGCTATAGAAAGAAAGGATGCGTAGATGAGATAGGCATTTGCAGGCGTTCATTGAGCGTTGTGCTTGGGATGCGGGTGTGTACATATGCTGTAGTAATACTGGGATTTGTCATGCAACTCATGCCCAGTCACTGGGGGTACCGAATACATATGCGGCTCTATCATACAGTCGTGAGGCTTATAGTAGGATGCCGTCCACCGTGCCAATTGAACGCCAGAAATTCCGATTTTCTTCACACGGATATCGACCGTCCTGGGTTCTCTTAGCGATCCCCAAGATCAAACTCTAATCCCCTTGTCCTGTTCCTCAGTTCGCCCGGCTCTCTTCCGTATGCTAGAGGGTCATCGGGCGGCGGCATCGGACGTTGCCAGTTCCATGGCATCCAGCCACTGCTCGTCCTTCGGCCTAATGCAGGCGGTGTGATGGGGTATGGAGGTCGCTCGGAACCAGAGCTTAGTTCGTCACGCTCGATTCTGTCAAACTCGGCTTCGCTCCTGTTTCGCGAGAGACTGCCTGTAAGGCTCCCAGTGCTTCTATTGACTTCGTGGTATCTGCTTCCTCCTGTCTGCTGTGTGCGGATATCTTCCTGTTCGCGGTCGAAGGCTTGGAGGAGGGTTTCAAGCCGCTGGCGTTGCGACGTGACGTAGTTGAGTCGGTCGTCGTTGTTGCGAATTGAATCCGGGACGAGGTTCCTTGCGGCGCGACCCAGATCCGCCGCTTGGGCATCTCTTGTGCCGGCACTGTCGTGCTGAGCACCATACAGGGCGCTGGCTCCACTGAGTGCCTGATTGACGAGCCCATAGAGGTCGTTGCTGCCTCTTGCTGCAGGCATCTGGAACCTGCTCATGAGATTCTGCGCATATGTCTGTCCAGCCGGCCTTGGCGCGTCTGGCTTCGCGGGTGCAAAGCCTAGTACATTGACCTTGACCCACTCGATGCCCATCTCCACGTATGCCATGCCAGCCGACTTGGCGCGGTCATGGCTCTCGGTTATGAAGTCGTCAATCTCTCTTTCATGGTGGTAGAGGAAGGGCTCGAGGTGTTCTTGGTAGATGTAGTTTGCGCCTTGCGACCCTGGCAGGATCAAGTACAGGTGTGCGAAGAAGCGGATCCACGAGTAGAAGGGTACCCAGCTGAGGATGAAGTCGAAGGTATTCTCTACGGCGGTGCAGGCGGACAGGACGACAAAGTAGATCAGCCATGGTGCTAGGAGGGCTGGATCTGACGTGTGGAGGGCTTTGTACGACGCGAAGATAGGAAAGAAGACTGTGGTTGCGACGCTGTTGCACCATTAGCTACACGGCTCATGAACATGTACCAAAGCAGAACACAAAATGCTGCACACGTCTAGAACCCCATGGCGGAGTCTACGATACGCTGTCTACATTGGGTTTTGCTCCAACAACGACGGGCAGTGGGGGGGCGCGGGGTAAAAACGTACGTCAGGCCGTCGGCGATAAAGCCGAACATAATCGCACGTCTTCCGAGGAGTTTGCCGGAATGTAGGTGGTGAGGGGAGACACACACACGAAGAGCCACAGTCACAAGTAACGAAAGCTCAAGCTTCGCACGGGTACGCGGGCGAGGTGTGGAGTAGCCTGGTGATCCACAGATGTACATACGTCAGTCGGTCAAGAGTGGCGCGCTACCCGCTTTCGGCCCTTTGTCTTTGGGCATTACCTGGAGCAGACGACGACATGCACAAACATTGCGACATTGTGCGTGCATTTCGAAACATCGACATGTAACCGAGTGAATTAGAACACATGAGATCAACTCGAAATCTATTACATCCGTTGTTAGCAGATACGACTTGCTCCTAGCCAAGCTAATAGAGGCTCGCACATGGACAGAAAATTAGCCCGTCGTTCCCATATTCTTCTTGGCTATTGTTGCTCGTAAGCAGAAAGTCTATAGATGCCAGCCAATGTCAAGTGCAAGGCGCCAGCTGCCAGTTCCTGAAGCCACAATTGCTCAAGACTGCTGGCGATCCTCTCAGGAGGGATTGCAGAAAATAGCTTGCTTACAGCAAACTAATTGTTGGGAGCGTTGATACGAGAAAACAGATTGCTCGAGTCACTTGTCGCTTTGAAGCAAGCGCATCTAGAAGATATATGGTATCCAAGCAAGGCCTTGAACAATATCACAGAATAACCCAGATCATTCCTGCTCTAAAAGCCTCGAGGCTATCAGAGGCACCTTCCCTCAACGCCCTGTCGAACTTTCCCTGCCGGTTTAGACCCACAATTCGCATTCATCAAGCGTATTCACCTTCGGAGTGAAGGCGCATTCCGGCTCTCACTCATCACGCTTTCGCAAACGGATTCTCTCGCCACTATTTTAGAATGAAAGGCGATAAGAATGGCACAATTCATTCTCATGGTGAAGGCGCAAACAAATTCAGACCGCCCCTCTGGATATACGGGCCTCCTGAGTTGCTTCCTTCTTCTTTCCCTAGTAGCAAGCTATCAATGAGTTGGACAGTATACCCTTTGACAAATCCTTTCCAGATCTCCATATACCAGTTTACCAAAGCAAATCCTCTTATACCAATTTCCTTGAGAACATAATATCCGAAGCTGGATGGTTTCCTCCCCCATCACCCGGCGGCAATCACCCTCGAAAGTTCGGTCCATATATGCCCCCTGGCGCGAACGAAGGCGGTAATGGTTCTTCCAAGGACAAGGCAACCTGGGTCACCGGCACATCGGACGAGGTAAAAACAGGCCGCCACTTCATCGTCAATCGGATGGGCTCGTGGGTTCGCTGCAGCCTGAACCACGCGCTCCTCGACAGCGACACTGGTTACGCGGTCTACGCCTCCTGGAATGGTCGCCGCGTCCGCTTCCAGTGGACCGGTCCTGGTCGAGTGCGTTACGAAGCCTTCGAGCACCAGAACTGGCAGATCATCCAGGAGGAGCAAGGCCGTGTTGCCAGGCACGAGGCTTTGACTGGCGAGGACCTCGGGGAGGGTAAGTTCATAACTGAATAAATAGTTGCTTGAGGTTGACGAGTAATAGACGCTGAGGAAGAGTACGAAATTGCCGGTGATGCAGTCTTTGACACCGTCCAGAGAACGCCGTCAACACCTTCGGCTGACAAAGGCAAGGGCCCGGCGCGAGCACCGGATGGTGGGTCTCCAGACGCTGATGCTGGAGCGACTTGAGATGGGCGATACGACAACGAAAACTTGCACCTGGTCCCAGAGATTTGATTCATGCATAGCGATGGTGTTTTGTTTTAGGGTATGAATTAGCGAGGCGTTTAGGTGTTGGAGCGAATACCCTTTGATCTTAACATAATTTTTTTCGCAATGGAAGCTTTCCATCTACATGTCCCTTCACGAGAAGTTATCACGACGTGATATCTGTACCTTAGGGCCTCTGATAAACTAGAGGGGCATTCATCCATACGTCTTAGGATGGGCCGAAAAGCTGCTTGGCGAATACGCGACATCGAACTTGTCAACGTGGCAATTTAGAACAAGCCTCAGTGTCCTTCGGAACGGTTTGCGCACGAGTGGTACGTCTTCTGACAACAAAGTAGGAAGTTCGGTGCGGAGAGAGACGGCTATCGTGAGTTTGGAATCCGGCTGATGGCCGTCCCGATACCTACGAGGGTCTCTTGGAATTTGATGCGCACGACCACTAGATATCGTCGTATCCAGGTATGCTTCTAATACGGTGATCGAGCTCATGCAGGCTTGTCACGATGTTGTTGGAGGTTCAAAGCTGCTATCTCGCATACTTGGCAGCGACCTCGTGCGGCGCGCATGCCACGCGAGCAATGACGTCCCACGACCCTGTGGCGAGCGCGTGCGTGATCAGCCAGAGTCGCTAACCTCCGTCCTATATCATTTCTCTGGCATCCGCCAACGTCAACTCGGCCCCATATTTACGGCTTGATCAGCAACCACTGCCGATGTCCTATGACGCGCTTGCGGTTGTCGTCCATTGGTCGTACCCGTCTCCGCTGGATCCGCTAAATGCTTCTTACACCTCGCATCTACTCACTCGCACACATCGCCGACGAAGGCCGCAAACTCCCTGAACCCTCGTTTTTCCTGTGCAATAAATCGCGAAAGGAGCTGGAAGCCGAGGAAAAGCGCGCGCTGAGAATGCTATTGCTGCATCAAAAGGGGGGCGTAAAAGTGGGAGAGGTTGTGAGGTGAGTTCCTAGATCATGTCGGAGCGAGGCGCATGGCTCCGACATGTATGCACTTCCTAGATAGGACGTGCGAGGGCATAACAAAATTTTCGGAACCATGTAAAGCGGTGCTAAGAGGCCATGCAGGTATACTCTCACATACACGCCCTCGGAAGATCGAATATTACCACCCCCTTCATGCCTCCATGTCCGTATACGCAATTCGTCCGCGATACCTCTGCGCGCCGCCTACCTCCACGGCCCCTATACAATCCACGTCTCTGCCTATCCCTCCACTTTCAACCCGAATGTCAAGGTCGAAGATGCGAAAACCTACGGCGTGCCTGACTTCGAGCCGAACGTCAAGGCTGGCGGATACTGGAATACCAAGTTGACAGTCCCTGCGCATACCAGGACTGAGCGCACGGATGATGATGGTACACCCAAGAGTGTTACCTGGATAATCGAGATCGCTTCACAGATTATTTTTTCCAATTCTGCATCAGTAAACTACGAGCTGCTGGTAGCACGCGATGAGCGATCGCTCGACCTGGGCTTCACTGCTGTCACTGGAAATACCCACGGGACCCCTGGGAGGGTCCAAGATCACCAACAGGGTAGCCAAAAACACGTCTCAGGTCACCCCGCACAGCCTAAAGGGGTCTACTCTAAGGCTGTAAAATTGGTGGTAGATGATACAACAAGCTTATGGAACAAGCCAGAGTTGCCGGAATGGGACGATGAGGAACAAAGTCATCATAGGCGCTCCAGGGATGAAGATCATGCGCAGGCGGGAAGCGAAAGGAAAAAAAAGAATGTCCACCTTGTGGTAGTAACACATGGGCTGCATAGCAATCTTGGCGCAGATATGTTGTATCTGAAGGAAAGTATTGATGCGACGGCAAGGCAAGCGCGGGAAAGCCGACGGCAGCGACGCAGAGAACAGAGAGCGGCCAACAATAGTGCCGCGAATAAGAACACATCGACCGCACCATTGTCGGGCGGCCAAGATGAGATATCGGATGCCGAAGACGATGAAGACGACGAAGACGTTGTTGTTCGCGGCTTCGACGGCAATGTCATACGCACCGAGCGCGGTATTCAATATCTCGGGAAGCGGCTCGCTAAGTACGTCTTGCAACTAACGTATCCTGACCAACCGTTCTTGCCCATCAAAAAGTCTATGGGACAAAAGATCTCCAATACCTTTTCGCCGACCAAGGATAAGCCGGATGAAGGTATTCCTTCTCATAACGGTAGCAGTGTGCACCACTCCTCCAGAGGCCAAGATAAGCGCGCATACAAGTTTACTAGTATCAGTTTCATTGGCCATTCTCTTGGTGGCCTTGTACAAACATACGCTATCGCATACATTCATAAGCACTCCCCACATTTCTTCGACATCATCAAGCCTGTAAACTTCATCGCGTTGGCAACCCCATTCCTGGGACTAAGCAATGAAAACCCCACATATGTCAAGTTTGCGTTAGATTTCGGGTTGGTTGGCAGAACAGGGCAAGATCTTGGACTGACCTGGAGGGCACCGACACTGGCAAGGAGTGGCTGGACTGCTATGGGTAATGTGTTTGGTAACCAGGCTCAAGATCCTCATCAGGAGGACCCTGGTGCCAAGCCTTTACTACGCATCCTTCCTACTGGTCCTGCTCATGTGGTCCTGAGAAGGTTCCGGAATCGCACTATATACTCCAACGTCGTCAATGACGGTATAGTACCACTACGCACAAGCTGTCTTTTGTTCCTTGATTGGAGAGGGCTTGGCCGGGTTGAGAAAGCGCGCAGAGAGAACGGCCTCATTGGTACCGTCGCTGTGTGGGGCTATGGCCAGATTACTGGACAAAGTTCATCGCCAAATCCTTCCAGAATCGGTTTCTCAGACGACGAAGGTCCGGGAGTCGACTCTCCCTCGTATAACGGCGACGACACGACTGTGCCGCTGCCAGGCGCGGATATCACGAACCAAGAGGATGAAGCGCAAGTGCCTTCGATAGAGCCTGCCGCTCACCAAGTGATCGAAGGGCAGAAAAAGAACCCGGAAGGCAAGGAGCCAAACGACCAATACTTTCAGCCACAAAACACCTTAATGCAGCTGTGGAGCTACATCAGGCCTACGGGAAAGCATACGTCCCGTGACAAGAAGATGTTCTCACGCAGCCAGACCATTTACAAGGATAACGAAGATGAGCAATCTCTAGTCGAGACGGCAAATTCCTCGTCGTCTCACGCGCCACAGCAGAGGAAGAGGCCTCAGGCAACTCGTGGTGACTCCATCGTCGACAATCCCAGAAGCAATCTGGCGCCACCCAAAACAACAATCTTTGAGTCGGCCGGGGACCTGATCAATCCGCCCGTGCCTCCGCAGTCCTGGGTCATTGATCCATCCACCCGAGCACGCGCCATCTTCCATGACAGGATCTACCATCCGGAAGATATTCCTCCGCCGCCGACAAAGAAGAAGCTCATACGCAATTTTTCAGGCGAAAGCTCCGTCTCTCAGACATCAGAAACAAGCGTCGACGAGAGTGTGATGCGTGTGGAGGAAAAGATTGCTCGTGCCTATCACAAGGATCTCTCGTGGCGTAAAGTCTTGGTCAGTCTCGAGCCTGACGCGCACAATAACATGATTGTACGTCGCATGTTCGCCAATGCTTATGGATGGCCTGTCGTCAAACATCTCTGCGACACGCACTTTGCAGACACATACTCGGCTGAGACACGCGATGAAGACGAGCCTGCCGTTGATCGCGCACAAGCAATGAACAAGCCTGTCAACAAAGATGGCGAGCGTGTCAAGGGGCAAGAGTCTCTTCAGCCACCTATCGAGCGCACAGAGAGCGAGATGCGGGAGGTAGCTGACGAGTTGGCTCCCCTGAAGCCGCCCAGCCTGAGGATGCCCAAGAGAAGCAACACGACTGATTCGACCCGTAGTATAGGATCCGGATCTGGTGATTGGGATAGCATTTACTTTGACGAGACCAGCGATGAGGAAGATGAAATCGACGACCGCAATGCTGTTCAGCGTTTCTTCCAGCCGAATAATCCAAAGAGCCCACGAAGTCCTCATGAAACCGTACCTAAGACACCTGATGGGAAAGGTACCAGCGAAGCAGACATCTCCGACTTTCTCCATGGGTCTGGTGTTGAATATCGTAGAGGCCTTGGTGCAAGCCCGAGTAGTAAGACTGCGAACCTGACCCGTGAGCCAGACTCCATTGAATCTATGGGTAAAACTTCTCCAGCCCCTGAAGAAGGCAAGCAGACTTCAAGTCGACCGGGAACACCCATCGGTAGGATCAGTGGAGTCGGATTGAGAAACTCAATTGACATTCCCGCCTCGCCAGAGTGTAGCAAAGCTAGACGTGGGTCTAGTGGCGTTGCCGAGCAGGTTGCCAGACTAAGTAGTCCCAAGAGTGACAAATAGGGCAGCAGCTCGTAGGACAGAGCATGTCACTTGCTAAAGCGAGCAATGGTAAAGCGCAGAGGGAGACTAAAGAGTCGGCGATAATAGTGGATAAATGTCTCCAGCACATAATTTTCCTTTTACAGCGAGTTCAGGTGCTGTTCACAGATTTCATCTTGGTTGTCCGAGCAGCTTGGGTTTCTGGTGCATTGGGTGTTACGTGACGTTGGGTTTGAGATCAGTGCACAGAGACGGATGGTACACGGGACAATGGCATGGACCGTAGCACGATTGCGCACACAAGATACCCCAGATCTTATCGTATGGTTTGCACAAGTATATACGTTTTCTCCATACCCTCTATAATTCTACTCTGTTTCCGTCCTAGTCCCCTTCGCTCTTTTTTTCAAAACCCCCTCCCCCATGCCCTCTACCGTGTGGGAATGCGATGAAACATGTGCCATATGGTAGCAAACATATTCCGAGCTCTTCTATCATCTTGTATTCCCAAATTCTCCCTATTGCTCTTTCACTTGCCCTTTCGGCGACACACCTTTATGCTGCGCTTTCCCTTTTCTCTGCCGCTGCCGCGTGGCAACTTGCTCCGTTTGTTGGTGACTCGGCCACAACAACAACCCAAGCCCAAAGCTCCGTCCACCCTATGAGCGGGGCGTCGTATCCCTCAACCACGAAGTCATTGCAGTTCATTAATTCTCCAGTTGTCTCCGCGCCTCTCTTTCAGTTGCGTCTGTGGGTCTGGTCGGATACATTCACTGGCTTCACCTGGACTGGGCCGTGCCAGTACGCTCAAACCGGGATACACTACTGCGTTCAAACCTCTTTGGCTCACTCAGTTTGTTAGTAGTCATATCACAAATTGAGCAGGGCATTGCATCGGCCAAGAATGGTCTCAGACTCCGTCAATCCCACATCGCACATGGGCCCTGCGAATATTAGCGGACGGAGACGCCGCATCACCCGCCAATCCAACATGCCCCGTTCGAGAACCGCGCCCGCTCCTGGCCTTGAGTCACCTACTATGGTGGGTGATATGGGTGATGTTACCACAAGAGCAGATGCGCACCGAACAGGACCTTTGAATGTTTCATCTTCTTCGGAGCCTTTCCCTACTATGACCAACGTCTATGTAGCCAGCAACAGCCACTCGGCCGGCGATTTCCCTTCGTCTTCCTCTTGCCCATTCGATAGCTCTTCTAGTACGCCCATCGGACACTCGCCTACATCTTCGATAGCAAGCGCGTCAAGCAAAAAAACGGAGGACAAGAAGAAGCACGGGATTTCTGGCTTTAATTCAAAAGCCCATGATCGCCCTAGAAACTCACATGAATCTCACCATCAAACATCAATACTACCTCCGCTTACACCAGTAAAAGCTGCACAGCTGCTGGGTGTTGACGCTGGCGCTGTTAGGGCCCGGAGCGGATCATCAGGGCGTTACCTTCAGAACGATCGCGATGTTGACGATCTTTCGGTACGACCAACTCCTAAAACACAAGCTTCTGTGTCCGAATTGATGACCTCGAAGAACTTCACGGGCAGACTGACTAGGTTCGATAAAGAGGATGCGGAGCCTGATCCGCCCAAGCCCAAGGGCTTTTGGGGATTTGGCAATACAAAAGCGCAGCGAATGCTAGGCTTTCTCCAAGCGCGCGGAACTAACTCCAAGCGTGAAGTTGACCTGGAGCGTGTCGCATCCGAGTCCTTAATGCCTAATTCAGAAGAAGACACTGAGACGTACTACAGCAGTGAACCTGACCTTCATGCGCGCCCTCGTCTACTCCCTGCGCCTCGCCCAATCGTCGATGCACCTCAGTGTCGCATTTACAAGAGGCTCCCTAAGTTGCTCGATCGAATGACTCCTATCACAGAGACTTCATACGACGAGTTACCCAATTTCTACAACAACAACAACAACAACAACGAACACAACTCTGAGCTGGATCTCATATCAGAGTACGAACATGACTGCCCTTCTCGCATTGAGCCGCCACCTCAGTGGTATACTGAATCGCTACTTCTCACTAATTTCAGATATGGATTAAAAGAGGAATATCTCTCACCAATGGAATGCACAATCGAAGACGAGGTTGGACCCGAGGATGACGATCATGCAGTACACCCTGGCAATGATATCTACTTGGAAACAGTGCAGTATGGGCAACCGAAAGTGATCCATCTGCGTGGCCCTTTACAGACAATGGAAGACCGTCTTCTTGATGCAGCAGAAGCTGAGCTTACTATCTCGAAGACTAGACAGGTCATGAACGATGCTGTTAATCTTGTCGTGGATATCCAAACTAGCGCCTTCAAAGCATCGCACGAAGCGATGAAAGCGAACTTTGCAGCAACAAGGCAGGGTGTGCTACCTGACAACTCTTTTAGCGATGTAGAAGGCGGAAGTGAGGACAGCGCAGACCTGGTTTCAATTCGGAGTAGCATTGGTCTAGAGGAAGAGCCTACAGCGTGTGTAGCCAAGGTCATGGCGTTCAGGCGCATCACACCGGAGATGGTAAAATTTGTTGAATTTCCACCCAAGAAGAAAGGGCCAGTGACCCCAGTCGTCCCTACCATTTCAGAGTCTACCCTTCCTGTGTCCCGCGATATCGAGTCGATCTACAAACCAGCCTACCACTTTCGGCACGACGAAAGAATCGGCCCGTTCAACGAACGCAGCCGCAACGTCGAGGTGCGTAAGTACACCTTACCTCTAGAAGATTTAACTAACAAGGTCTAGCCTACCGCCTTTCACGGTCATCTCACTGCTAAGATTTACAACCGCCTCCACAAACCCAAGAAGGCGAAGATGCCCCTAGACGACTCACAGATCTTGGTTAAGGACTGGATATCTACTTACAATCACGCCAAACAACGCCATTTATCAGAACGTGTCGACCTCGATGTGCTCGCGGATCAGCAAGTCCCTCCTGCACCGTTCCCAAAAGGAGATCGCCCCACACCTCCGCCTCCACCCCGTACTTCGTCTAAGGAGCATTACTGCCTCAAGAATGGACATATCTTCTACCCTATTGATCTCAAGACAGTTCCTGATGAAGTTGCTATTAACAGCCTAGAAGTCCGCCCTTACCTTCGTACCCGAGTTGGTCGCAAAGAGCACGTTCATGTCCCTGTGTTCTGTGACAGATGCGGTAGGGACGTTAAAGAAGAGCTCTGGCAGTGCGATATTGCGGTTTGCCACATGGTCGTGTGCAAGAAATGCGCGGTGGATATGGAGCATGAGTGGCAGGAGCGCGTTGCTGAGGCTTGAAAGCCTTGAGATGGTACGCCTATAATGATATCAGGGAGGAACGGCATGTGTATGAGGTTGTCGATGGCGTAATTCAGATGAAGGGAGAATAGGTGTAATAAGAATTATAGCAAAGATGTAATCAGTTTTCGACCATCATAGTCCAAGATAGCAAAGCAAACTCTTAATACTATTGTACCAGTTGACGATTGGGACACAATTGTAAAACTTGGCGAGTCGATATTCACCCGAGTTTCAGTCTACGGTATGGTCGAGGGAACGTCCCTTACCTGGCCTGCTATTCTGAGAGTGTTACTGGAGAGGATCTGGCTCATGTACAAATAGATGGCAACTCCTATCGGTTCTTGCAAATTTTTTCATTCTCTACAAGCTGCTCTAGTAATCAACGACGAATTCCCTCTTTCGGGGCTATACAATCTCAAACGTTAGAAACTACAGGAGGTTCAGTATCGATGAAATGCAAACTTTCAGATCAATATACGACTTTGATTGGAAAAAAAAAAGAGAAGAGTATGGAGCAGACGGCCATGTGGCAGCATTATCTTAAAACCACGAAGCTGGTACAGAACCCAGCTCCGATGGTGTCTATTTCTCCTTGAGGTATATCGATATCGTTCCAGAAGCCGTTGACCATGTCGTTTTTGATCTCGTGCTTGACATTGGTCAAATCGCCGCAATTGCCGTGCTTGCCCCAGCCCCACGATATCAGCTTCCCATCCGTTGTGATAGCGAGTACGTGATCAGAGCCAACAGCAATCTTATCCAAAAGAGGCAGATTCGGTGGCAGCAGCTTCCACATATTTTCTTTTCCCCACGCGGTGAGCATCCCGTCATCAAACAGAACGAAAATGGCGTGCCATGTGGCGCCGACATCCTTCCAGCTTTTGATGGTTTTTGGCATGTTTGAAATGATGTTGAATTTGTCTTTTCCAAGCAGGATGTGCTCGCCGCTCGACGGATGGCCAACGAGGTAGGTAAAATCTTTTCCGCAGACGGCTTTGGTGGGTTTCCAGGGTATGTTGTCGATTTTGGTGGGTGTGGTGATTTTGCCGGTCAGATTGGTACCAAGTTGACCTAGACGAGCTTTGCCCCAGCCATAGACGGAGCCATCTTCGAGGATGGCTACGTAGTGCCATAAACCAGCAGCGAAATTGATGACCTTTCCAGGAAGCGGTGCATTGATGCTGGGCAAGGCCCTGCGGCTGACTTCTTCTCCACAGCCTAATTCCCCCCATTGACCTGTGCCTTCAGTATGTACGGAGCTCTGGACAGACTCGGCCCTCGTGATGTGTGCTGAAGACTCGCAACTAGCCGCAATAAATGAAGCGCTATAGCATGCTTTCTTGAATACTGGGATTTGGGATGCTTCTCCCAGGGAGCTTAACTGGCCCTTGCGATTGTCGCCTACTCCGTAGACAGATCCATTTTGGTAAAGAAATAGAGTGTGGTTGTCTCCGCCTCGTACTGCAACAATATCCTCTAGTGGCGGATTATCACATACTTTGGATGGGACATTCACAATCTCCGCAGCGGGTATGCCGAGTTGGCCCTCGCCGTTGCTGCCGAAGACATAGAGTTGGCGAGGCATATTGGATGAATATGCGTTGCAAGGGAGGCTAAATTTAGTGATTGAATTCGTGGTGCGACGTGCACGCTCATGTTCCCGAACGCTTCAGTCCATCCTGAAAAGACTCTACTGTAGAACCTCTGCAAGTCGTCAAGCGTGGCGAAGAAAATGCCCAGCTTGATTTCCAGATAGCTTCAGAATGGCGCTAGTCGCTTACAGGATCGGGGCGCGCACGGACGCCCACTGAATATTCGCTGCCGACGTTGACGAACTTCAACTGCACGACGACCGCAAAACCGACGACGCCCACCCAATACTAACCGCACGCACATCCCACAGTCGCCCAACATGGCCTCCCAGAGTGTGCAATGCTTCGGCAAGAAGAAGACCGCGACTGGTACGATATACATCCATGCATCGAGAATGGCGAAAGGAATGCAACATGGCTAACATTATTCGCCTTCACAGCTGTCGCTCACTGCAAGGTACATAGATGCAATGCCCACGATCGGAACGCGCAATCGAGTAGCATATACTTACGATGAATGTATAGGCCGGAAAGGGTCTCGTCAAGGTCAACGGAAAGCCTCTTTCCCTCGTCCAGCCCGAGGTTCTGCGATTCAAGGTCTACGAGCCTATCCTGATCCTTGGTGTTGACAAGTTCGGTACGCACACACATACACATACACACACGCACGAGTCTTCAAATGCGCATAGCATAGCATCAGGAGGAACGGGTCATACTAACAATATGGCCAGCTGATGTCGACATCCGCGTCCGCGTCTCCGGTGGTGGTCACACCTCGCAAGTCTACGCCATCCGCCAAGCCATCGCCAAATCCATCATCGCCTACTACCAAAAGTACGTCGACGAGCACTCCAAGAACCAGCTCAAGCAGGCCCTCATCCAGTACGACCGCACACTGCTCGTTGCCGACAACAGGCGGTGCGAGCCCAAGAAGTTCGGTGGTCCAGGTGCCCGCGCCAGGTACCAGAAGTCTTACCGTTAAGCGGTTTCTGGTTCACTGGTGGAAAGGGAGAGAAGAGTGTATGGGGGAGCATGGAGCGGTGTTCATCCTGGGCTTTTTCATGGGGTCTTCTACTGTCTACTATCTATCTCCTCCACGGATGAGGTTATGTGACATGGCGCGCAACGGCTGCCTGATACGATCCCGCGGCTTGTGACGATAAAAATGAATACATTGGTTGCAAGAACACGGAGAGAGGCCCCACGGAGTGACAAAGCACTGGCACACATGTACGGAGATGTAAGGGATAAGTGAATGCCAATCCCTACTGAACCCCAATCAAAATCGATTTGGCATGTTCTGCACCACCATTGTGACTGTTGGAATGTGCAAAGGTTGTTATAACATTACCCACATGTCCAACACCAACGCTTCCATGCATTAACACACACAGACACAAGTATCCCAATATCCCTGACTGATTGGCAAGAGTCCCCCCTGCCCCACGTTACCGAGGTTTCACTACAGTTCTGCAGGTTTGCCGCTGATTCAGAGCCTTTTGTATGCTATCATTTGTGTACCCGTAGATGTTGAGAGACCTGGGCTTCTAGCCATCGCTGCCGCTGCTCCTAAATGCAGCGCATAACGCTGCATACTGATGGGTAAGGTCGAGAACGTGTTGAGGTAGCGAAGTACCCTGGATGATGCTGCGGATCTTGACAGCACCTTCTTCTTCGATAAGTTTGCGGATTGTGTACAGGAGAGACGGGGAAAACTGCCGGCATGTTAACAATGTGGTTTTCCAGTTATTATTGAGGGAGAAACATACCTCAGAGTACCATCGATACTGCCAAGTAACCAGTCGAATCAACGCTGCTGTAACGTCCCTGACTTGTCTTCTCTCCTCGCCTAGCTTGAGCACACCCCTCATTGCTTTGGGGGAGAACTTGATCTGCAGACAGTTTTCGTATGCTTCCACCGCTTCCTCGGTATGGTGTAGTCTCTCAGCCAACTCTCCCAGAATCTCCCATTCTTCACTACTCTTCTTGTATAACAACTGCTGCTGTCGATACTGAGCCATCTCTGTGCGCCATATCGTGTACACGCGCAGGTCTTCGTATAGGACCATGAAGAGGTTATCGAGCCAGCGTTCACATAGACGCTTATTCTGGAAGTGTGTGTAGTTTGGTTGTGAAGGATTGCTGTTGTTCTGGTTTTCATGTGCGTGAGGGTCTTCACTGCCAGCCTTCACAACTTCTGAGGCAACTGTGTGACCGGGCTTTTCGAGATCGGCTTCGACTTCAGCGGCAGAGGATTCGCCATTTTGGGCGTTGGACCCGTCGGTAGAGGGGCGTTCTTCGACCTCGCCATGCTCATTGCCATTCATTTGTTGGGCGTGGGTATTGGGAGATGGAGATCGGAGGGCTGTTGTGCTGGCGCTGCGAGAATGCGGTTGTTGAACAGTTTTCTCATGACGGTATTCTTCTTCCATGACGAAGACCTGACTTCTTATCTTGAGGAGCTGATCCCAGCCGATCTTCTTTGTAATCTCTGTAAGCAGAATGTAGGCTTTCAGGAAAGTGCCCTTGAAGCCCGCGGCGTGTAGTTTCCTAAGAGTTGGGTGTACGAGCTCCATGTCGTCAATATTGGAATCTTCTATTTCATCGCACATGGCTTCAGGCATGACTGGCAGGAAGACCCTCTGGGGCTCCGGCATGCGCGGGGCATCCTTGTCTTGATACGTGAACATGGGGCATGAGTTCAGCGTCAACAGGGCAAGATCCCATTGCTCAAGGCTGACGTATATCTCAGCCAAGCGCGCCCACGTGCCGAACTCACTGGGTGCAGACACAACGCTTCTCTTAGCAATCTCCAGGGCAAGATCGCCTCGACCCTTCTTGTTGCAGAATTCGGCTTGGCAGTCCAATAGCGAGTAGTCCATGGGCAACTCTTGAATAGCATCGTGTAATAGTTGTACAGCTTGAACTTCCTCATCTGCTTCGATGTAGACGCGGGCAAGGAGCGACGAGATCTCAGGGTCGCGAGTCCGTAGTTTCTCGAACAGGTTGATCCCCGAGGTATATCGACCGGTAGTGTGGATGTAATTGAGGAGACCTGTTGTCAGGTGGTTGGAGACGAGGTTCGGAACTTGGATCTCAGGGTCGGACCCCAATTGCCAGCCTGCATAGGATTAGCGAAAGTTGTGCAACAGGGAATGTGTACCTTACCGCTAAAGAAGAGACGCTCTGCCGCATCCAGGAACCTGTGCTCGCTCTCTGTGCTTGTGATGGGATTGAATCTGCGCACGCCCACAATCTTCTTGATGGTATCGCCGGAGCCGTCGTCGGCGTAGGAATATGCGCGCAACACGCTGCAGAGATACGTCTCCAACCAAAGCTCGTCGTTGGCTACTCGCTTGTCTCCGCGCTCATCGATGCAATAGCTCTCTACGGTTCCGGGGATGTAAACCTGCACGCGCATGTCCAGGCGCGAGAAGGCATTGTAGCAGCTACTTGGTCAGCGATTGAGTGTGCCACAGGTCGGCCTTGTCGTACCAGTAGAGCCCCGACACGACCTTATTTTGCTTGTCATGTGCCGAGTATGTAAGGGTGTTGATGTAGGCGGCCAGACTTGCAGAGGAGGATGCGTCGATACCGGAGACATGATGGTATACGCCAATCTAGTCACATGTCAGGGGGCGATGCCTCGTAAGCAGGTACGGTCGAAGCTGCTACGGACCTGTTTCGTCGCAGACTTGATGGGCTGTTTTATGAGGTGAACCAGGTCTGGCGGACCCAACTCTCGCAGCGTTTGGAGAGATTCCGAGCGCGCTTCGATGGCCGAGTGTAGCTCGTCCTCATAGATCCTGGGGGCATTGTTAGATATAGCAGGTAGCTTCACATGCGCCGCTCGCACAAGAGGCGGATTCGAGAGAGGCAAGAGTGTGGCGCAGGACAGGCGCATGTGTAGGAGCAGCATACTCAGGAACAGCAGGCGACGTAACCATGGCTCAATTGGCGCCGCACAATGCGGAGAGGGGGAGGGGGGCGTTTGGGCGCGGTGGAGAGAGTGCGATGGCGGGGTGGGTAGAGGCCGCAAGAGGGGGCTCTGTGTGCGCTTTGGGCTCCCGGGAGACGTTTGTCAAGGTTTCGGTGTCCTGGTCGGACATTGGAGGGCAGGGACGGTAGCTTCATAGCGGAGGACCGCAGCTGCCAAGACGCCCATCCGCCACCCTCCATTGTCTTGTCGCGTCGCGTCACCCTCCCCCGGCGCTGCCAGAGCGCCGAAGACGTGTCCATCAAGTCTCACAAGCCACGCGCCACAATAGTCCTTCACTCGACCACGACGCTCCCCAGGTTCGCCTGTTGCTCATTGCAAATGCTGTAAATAGTCTCCCTGCCGCCCGTAGGCTTCCCCCAACTAGGTCCAACCAACCGCGACCCGCATCATGGTAAGTTGAGCGCGCACATGTCCACTCGCCCCTCTCGCTGTCTCTCGAAATGCCGCTTCGCTCCTGCTTACATGGCGCAGTCGAAGGCTTCGGTATGGCATCCATACAATGTCGAAATCCCAGAGGAAACCGCCGACGAGGAAGTCGACGACACGCAAGAGATTCAGATCGAAGAAGCCCTGAAGCTTTATCAGACTGCCCTGAAACTCCATTCCGAAGGCCCCCCGTCCTTTGAAGAGACGGCAGCCGCCTACAAAGCCCTCTTTGATTCCGACATCTTCAAATACGCCGAGTCCCTCTCCGAATTCCAGAAGCATGAGGCCTTTGGCGAGGACCTAGTCTTTGACACCATCTTGGAGGACGATAACGACGCCGGTCCCGTCCAGTCTACCGGTGCCGCCGACAGCGCCCCGAACACGCTTCAGCAGATATTGCATCTGTCGTACAAGAACCATGGCCAGTTCTTGCTCGAGGCCATGCAGAATTGCATCACAACAAATGGAGCAGCACCTCCGATGGAGGCATGGAATAATGCTCGCGGCGCCCTAAACTATTTTGCCGAAGCCCTGGACAAGGAGGATACCGATCTTGACCTGTGGTTGCGGGCTGCTTCCGTCGCCGCCATGCTGGGTAGCAAGCGCCTCACACGCTACTGTTTGGAGGCAGTGCTTGATGGAAACGACGAACAATGGGAGAACCTACTACGCCTCCCGGGCTTGGAAGAAGGTTTTGCTGGACAACAATTGCGTGAACTCGTTGAGCGCTTAGAAGACAACGTCTCTCTGAGGCAGGCCCCCTTGTCCTCCATGAAGCGGAAGAAGCTATCAGAGATACTGAAAAAGCGGCTGAACCCTTTTCCATTCGCACCTCTCCCTGCCGATGTTGCCCTCGCTGAGAGCCTTCACAAGATCAAGGCTACGCCAGAGAGTGTCACGCTGAGCCCAACTAGGTGGGATTGGGCCGGTCTGGGCGAGATTGTCCTTCGTCAGTTTGTGCATGAGCGTGATCCAATGATGCCCAGCCTACCTTCAGGGTCCAACATAGTATTCTGCATACCTCCCAACAACGAGACACCCGAACGAATCGAGCCCGATCGCCAATCTGAACCCACAGAACCCGCGCTGGAGCCCACGCCACCGCCGCACATAGAAGAGCCCACCGACACTACAGCTGGAAGAGATGGCGAGGACACTTTCATGGAAGAGCAGAGTGGAGAAGCCGAGGTCAAAAACGAGGAAATTACGTCGGCCCTACCTACAGTCATTGCACCAGCTTCGTCACGCAAGCGATCCACGGATTCCGCCGGTCTACCAGAAACTGCAGAAGGTGGCCGGTCGCGCAGCAAAAGGATCCGCGGACGAGACACAGTCACCGAACCAGTGCCGGGGATTGCCGCGCAAGAAGCCAACAAGCAACTTGATGCCCAAATGGAACCCTACACACATGCGGATCAATGTCTGTACGAGATTGTTAAAGATATATACTCACGACTAGGAATTGAAGGCATAAAGGACCCCACTAAGCTGCGTGATCTTGTCACCGCGCTTCCGGAGGTGAATATTACCGACCCTGTTGACAAAGCAGCTTGCGACTTATTCGCTGGCCTTAGGAGTGGACACACCAAGACCGCAAATATACTCCTGAGTACCGAATCTTTCGATCTGCTCGGCGTCACTAGGCAACATGGATTGGATGCCTTTTTGGGCTTCTCCAAATCGAGTTCAAGTCAAGCCTGCAATAAGCCCATATTAGCCAACGAGGGGCTGAATGACTTTGCCCGAAACGTGAATAGTGGTTGGCTCTCGACCCAGGAGGTCGCCTTCGCCTGGATTGAGAGTCTGTTATCTCCGGGGTCATGCCCTCCCTCTGAACTCCGAACCACGGATTGCTCATGCTATCTGCACTTCAGATGGCCAGACGACCTTAAGCGGGCCGTTGTGCAAATTATTGTCACCATCGACGAGTTCATCCACGTGCGCATGCTCGAGCGCGTGAACAACCTCAATCGCCGGATGCTTGACGCTAGCCACAACTCTCGGAAGTACGAAATGTCTAGTTTTGATGCTTGGCAGGTCGAGATGGTGGAGGCGCTGTTTGAGTTGCACTTGGACATTTATTCACTAATTAAAAACCCCCATAGTACAGTAGACACTGGCATGCGAAGCCTTCAAAGTGATCGACTGGAACGATGGTCCACTCTTGCCAGAGAAGTCGTACAACTACGATCCGACTGTCTGCCAGGCCAAGGCTTAGATGACCTAGCTGTGCGCCATGTTTGGGCCACCGTCTTCCAGATGAGCGTCACCGACGAGGTGTTGCCAGAGCATGTTCTGTCAGCAATGGCTGAGTTGAAAACTATGTTCGAACCTCTGAGAGATCGCACGATCCAATTACAGAACAACGCTGTAATGCCGGAGCTATCGATCGCTGCCATCGATCGCGAATTTGTTCGCATTAGCATGAAGGACTTTTTTCTCAAGGTCTTCGATCAAGACGAACAGGATCCCGTAACTATAATAGAGAGTCTGGAGCCAATATTAGAGCTTGAAAATTCCAAATTCCCCAGCACGCCTATCGACCTAGCTGTTTATGATGGAACCGCTCTTGACACGCGCAGCTCACCTACTCTGAGCATCGAAGCCGACTTGTTAACGGAAAAACAACTGGTTCGTTCTTCACCGATCTTGGAAATGCGCAAATTTTTGGATTCTGCAAACGTCAACGTACGACTGTCTCTCTGGAACAGGCTACGTGTTGCGTATGAGGCCATCGATTACCCTTCCAAGGTTTTGTCCTGCTTTCTACGAAGTATCGAAGCCCTTGTGGATGATTTCAGGTCTTCAGCCTTCCAGGAACTGCCAGTGCTTGAGCGCCAGCATAAGTTGTTGACCCGACTCCGCGCTATTGACGACATGGTTGTCAAGATCCTTCGCATCATACGTGACGATGAGACGCCCTTCGCTTGCCTTTTCTACGAGCATGTACAATCTTCGATGTCAGCCATCGCTGAGTTGTTACATATCATGTCGGCTGCAGACGTGCTCAGAGACTTCATTCGCATCAATCATATCCCTATGCCGAGAGTTGAATCACACTCTGCACAGGCATTCGTCAACATTATGACAAAGCTCGATGATATTCACCTACGGTTGTGGATGTTGCAGTACCATCTACTCAAAGATGGATTATCACAGGATCCGGAAAACTTCCCTACTCCTTCCGAAGACTTGTTTGAGTTCATTCGCCACATACACCATGCCACTGGTGTGCGCAGCTTCTGTCATCTCTCCAACCGTCAATTTTTGAGGCTCGCAAAGGACGAGCTACTTCGCATGGACGACGTGGTTGACAGACATAGTCACGCTACCGAGCTGTGCCAGGTTCTCCATGACTTATACGGCCTTAAACTCTTCATCGAGCCTCTAGAGTGCCAAAACTTCCAAACCACCCCTGATGTTCTTGACAAAAAGACCGCTTTTAGTATCTTGCCTTTCGCCATGTCGCAAACTGCAAAACTCGACCTGAAAGATCTACCCAAGACAGAACTGAAAGGGACAATCGAAAAGATACATGCAGCTTTGGGTCGGCCCAAACAGAATGACGACATTACATTTAACCGCAAGCTCATCTCGACATACTTCAAATCACCCGTCAACCCTGTCGAGTTGTTCGGTTGTTTGAAAGGTGTGGGGTCGCTCGCAACCAAGTACATTCCTGCCGAAGATGCTATAGCCGCGTCAAAAGGCTGGTATTACATGATGGGCAACATTGCACTCAGCAAGTTCCGATCGCAGAAGCGTATGACCCAGGGGCCCACAGAGGATCTAAACTACGCTCAAGCGTTCTTCGTCCAGGATTTGGAGTATTCTATTGAGCGCTGGGAGACTTGGTATCGTCTTGCGCAAGCGAACGACACGCAGCTTGAGGAAGCGGTGTCATGGAATGCGGACAAGATAAACAGTAACAGCGTCGAGGTGGTCAATTTCCAACGTGCCGCGATCAACTGCTACATCATGGCCGTAGCCTGTGTTGTCCGCGACTCTGATGTGGGACCAAATACGCAGGGCAAGGTTGCACAGATGTACATGGAATTCGCTAACCGCATATACGCATCTTCCAGAGAGCCTTTTGGCATGGAGGCGTTCCAGATTCGAGAGAGTGAGAAGCGGTTCTGCAATCTACAAACCAAAGCGACCCTGTACAAAGAGGTCGCATTTGCTCCGTTGCAACCCTACACAGCCTGGAAGTATGCAAGCACACTCTACAAACGAGCCATCAAAGGCAACCCGAACAAATGGTGGAACCACTACATGCTTGGAAAGTGTGGATGGAAGATGTGGTCAGCCAATGACAGCGCTATGCGGTTCGCGATGTCCATTGGTGCGCCTGTGGTTTCTCAACATGGACCAAGCTGGGAGTCAGTTATCGAGGCAGTCATCAGCGCGATCGAAACACTACCTGGGAAAAAGGGACGCAATGGTGAGCCGGTGCTTGAGCCACACTACAAACTAGTGTCCATCACCCACAAGCTGTTCCAGCGAAGAGCTATCGGTTACGAGAAAGGTGCGGAGATCCTGGCAAACACTTCATATGCTCAGAATGTCAAGGCTCCAGCAAACGAAGACGACTGGCAACGGTACATTCTAGGTGTCTTGAAATCGCTGCGCGCTGCAGACAAGTCGAGCTGGCACCACCGCGTCATATCCCGCGTTGGCCACACAATCTACGATGAAGGGAGAAACCCATCCGTGGCTCAAGATGCCAAGCATGAACTCATGCAGCAAATGTTCACCAAAACCATGGCTGTACAGGTGTGGAAGCCCGAGAACGAACGGCCCGGCAGGCACTTTGTCTACACTACTCGCTACACCAAGTTCTTCATTGAGCTCCTGGACCTCACTGGAGACAAGACTAATTTCGAAGCGCTTGCCAAACGTGTGAGGCGGAAACAGACAGACTTCTTCGAACATCACAAACTATGGCAAGACCTTTGCGCTCGTTACGTTAAGTTGCTACGAAGGATCGGTAATGTTCCCGAGGGTCAAGAAGACTCAGCTTTCAAGTCCGTCAATCACGATGAGTTCAACACGCTGGCCCTTCGTTTGGAAGCGTGGTGTCAAAATCCAACTACCCAGCATCCCATACTGGACATCCTACGCGACGCGATCGAACTGAAACGCCTCAACAATGGTATGATGAAACCTCTTCTCATTGACGACCTCATTGGAGATACGTATGCGATGCTTTACACTCTGGTTGGCCCCACTCTATCACCACTCCTATCAGAGCAGCAGCAGCAGCAACAACAAGCGCTGCTTTCACAGCCTCATTCATCACCCTTTGGGATCTCTGGACCTTCTACAGGTGCCGTGCCAATCTCGTCCTTGATGCAAGTCCAGGTCGATGGTACAGGAGAAGGGACCGCCAGTACACCCTTCAACATGTACCACCCCAACCCGCTTCAGGCTCAGCACCCGACTCCGTTGGCTCAAATGCCATCACAGTCCGAACAGCCAGCTAAACCTAGAGCGAAGGCAGTGGGCCGCAGGGAAATTGCACGCAGGGCCGAAGCATGCGTTCAGAAAACCGCTAGTACCACCACCCAACCTACTTCCATGCCGATCCGATCCCCTCCACCTGTCAATGCTGCACTACCTGCTGCCACCGATCGGGCAATATCACCGGACAAGGATGCCCCGTCTATTACTGGTGCAGGCATGTCGACTGAACACCTACATGCCTCATTTGACAAGAGTGGTACCGCCACTGCAGCCCCAAGTGTAAACAATGACGAACCTGAACCCAGTGCTCCGGCCTCGGTGCACGATGATGCGGACGACGAGAGTGAGCTTAGCGAACTGGACGAAGATGAAGTCGAAGAAATCCATCAAGAAGTTCAGAACGACACTTCCCGCCGGTCGGCTTCCATCGCTACTTTGAACAAGACTCTGTTTCCCAATCTTTCTTCTACAAGATCTAGTCCGGCGGATAAGCGAAACGAGGCAGAACAAAAACATGGGCCTTCCTCTGAAGGGAAAAATGGTGATGGTGCGGCAGCAGAGGACGATACGATTCACGTACACATTCTCGGCTCAACAAAGAAACACGACGAGGATAAGATGGATTTGGATGAGAAGTAGGTGATCAATCATGTTTTGTACTAGGGGCGCATAAGGGTGTTTTCTTCGTTTGTACATGTCATACCATCATCGATCATCAGTTGCGCACATCCGCATTACTTTTTTGACAAGCAGATGTATGAAAGGCTGGGATTATTCGTGTTTCTTCTCTAGATACCCACTTGTAGGGCTGTGTATAATACATGTATAGAGCTTTCCAATTTGATTTTGGTGGCGGAGACAAGGAACGAGTTTGAGTTAATCCTCAAGCCATGTGCGTGAACTACTGTACATACAGCATGAAGATCGAGAACAATCATCGTCGGTCATTATCCAAGTCGCGACTGAACCCTCATTACAGCCTTCGCGCCGCTTCCTTCAAGCTGCACCAGAGCCGCCCAAGTTTGGCCGAGGTCACAAGTATATGCTCGCTTGTTGGTCCTGATCTTGGTTTTTGCGTCCACATTTGACTACCCGTAAGGCCGATCGATACATTGCCCACCCTCTTTCCTCATTGGCAGATCACCCGATATGGGAGGTCAAGTCATAGCCACCTGACTGGCCATGAGCAGATCTGCTTAATCTATTCCACCCGGGCCTCATGATCTACCTTTGGCATGACCCCCCCCTCCAGGATCTGGACAAGTAGGGGGAGCGTTTGCAACTGTATAATCTTCGGGTCAGACAGTCTGTAAATCCTCAGCCCCGGGATAGTAGGGGGAGCGTTTGCAACTGTATAATCTTCGGGTCAGACAGTCTGTAAATCCTCAGCCCCGGGATAGTAGGTGGGCCAGCACATTCTCTAATCATATATCTACAGGCTCGGGTCCGGGACCTAGTGTAGACTATCTGTTCTTGCTCGCCTCCATATCGCGACGAAACCTTACGCATCCTGCTATACCGTCATTCGAAGCTTTTTGTGGACGTCGTTCCGGAAGCTTCCGTTCAGAACAGGCAGGTCCAAAGAGTAGTCCTGGGCAATCCTTCACATATTGCGTCTTGCGACAGTCTCACAAGGCATACTACACTCGCCCCAGCTCAGTCAGTCAGGGTTTTGGAGAGGGGTGTTCTGACCGAAACCCAAGAGGCTAATTTGACCACGCGCTGTTTGAGGCTTATGCTGCAGGCAAAAGTCATACGGCGGCTTGATGCAGTGCGATGCATGGCTCCCTTACACAAGACTACCCCACATTTTGGCGTCGCAGCCGAACTGAACGGTGAAATTTAAACATATTGTCGCTCGTGTACGATAGACCAATGGGAAAGATAGTTGGCGTGCCTTGGACTAGCGGTTGTCACATGCTTCTGTTGGGGTTGCATCATGACAGGTAGGCGCTTCACGGAAATAATATGCATAGGGCCGACCCGGTGACCAGACCCACCCCGGGGCTGGCTGGCAATCCCCCAAGCCTCTTCACCACCTTTGCTCTACTTGCGATCTACTCGCCTGCCATACATCTCGAGTGGCACATCTAGTGTTTGATGTTTCGGAAATGCTGCGCTTCGTGGATTAGACTGCATGCCAACTGGCCAAGGGCGATCACACCAAGGACGAGAATGTCAGAGGAGTAGTCACACTACCTTTTCACCCCTCCAAAGCATCCCTCGGGGAGCCTAACTGAAAGAGGTTGGGAAAGGTATACGCCTCTTCCCCAGATTATGTGACATGGATTAGGCCGCTTCAGCCCAGTCAAAGTAAGTTATGTACCCATGCAAACAACTACACCCACCACAATCGTATACCAAGAAGGTAATCCATCAGACCAAATGACCACTAAGTAACCGCCTGGGAGAAGTCATCACCAGACCTTGTTTATTTGCTGGCTTCCCAGAGCTGTAGATCTATGACCGAACGCAGGGGCTGGCTATTGCTTTTTTACATCACGTACTGCCAACAGTGCCAAGGCTGGCAGTAGTGGACAAATAGCAAGTTTGATTAAATAGACAGCGTCATCTCTGTTTCAGAGTCTTCTTCTCGCTACTTTATCCTACAAATCTTTGTACAGACTCTGCCATTTCTGTCGTACATACAGACATCTGCTTGTGCATAGCTTACAAGCATGCGCTTACCTTTTTTGATCGCCTGCCTAGGTGCAGTCGGAATACAGGCTCTTGCTATAGGTATACCGACGTCTTCTTCTTTTCGTAAGCTCAGATCACTAACACACCATAGCTCCTTTTGCCGAACAACAGGCCCCCATTGATGCTGACAAGCCCACAACCGAGCTTGATGTTGACCAGGTCGCCGCTGCTATCACAGATGGCTACTGGCTGAACGATTTGTCTGGCAAGGGAAGAGCGCCCTTCAATAGCAATGGAGCCTACAAGGTCTTCCGTAACGTGAAGGAGTATGGGGCGAAGGGTGAGTAAGTTGTGTGTCAATACAGAACATGGCTGATCCGTTTCCAGGCGATGGTGTGACTGACGACTCTGATGCCATCAACCGTGCCATTTCCGACGGCAACCGATGCGGACCGTTTGTCTGCGACTCTTCGACTGATTCCCCAGCCGTTGTGTACATTCCTTCTGGAACCTATGTCATCGGCAAGCCTATCATCTTCTACTACATGACACAGCTCATCGGCAACCCCCGTGCGCTTCCTGTTCTTAAGGCTGCGCCTACACTCCAGGCTCTTGCTCTCATTGATGCGAGCCCCTACAGCAACCAAAACGGCGAGCCTGGCTGGACTTCAACCAATCTATTCTTGCGTCAAATTCGCAACTTGATCATTGACGGCACTGCTGTTGCACCGACCTCGGGGTTCCAAGGTATCCACTGGCCCGCATCGCAAGCTACAACGATCCAGAATGTCAAGATCCGCATGACTCAGGCATCGAACTCTGTGCATGCTGGTATCTTCGTCGAGAATGGATCCGGTGGCCATATGGCGGATCTCGACATCTCGGGGGGTCTGTACGGCATGAACATCGGTAACCAGCAATTCACCATGCGCAACGTGAAGATTTCCAAGGCTGTCACCGGTATCTCACAGATCTGGGATTGGGGTTGGCTGTACTCCGGTCTCCAGATCAGCGACTGTGGTACTGCCTTCTCCATGGCTAACGGCGGTTCGGCTGGCAAGCTGGAGGTTAGCTCCGTCGTTATCATTGATTCTGAAATCACCAACTGCCAAAGGTTTGTCGATATGGCATGGACCCCCAACACTACACCCACAGGTGCCGGCCAAGTCATCATCGAGAACGTACGATTGAACAACGTGCCCAACGCTGTGACACGAAACGGCGCCACTGTCCTCGCGGGTGGGACACTTACGATCCAAGCTTGGGGCCAGGGCAACAAATACGCACCGAACCTCAACGGACCCCAGAAGTTCCAGGGTTCTATTAGCCCTGTAGCCCGCCCCGACAGTCTCTTGAACAACGGCAGGTTCTACTCCAAATCGAAGCCACAATATGAGAATCTTGCCACCGGAGACTTCATCAGCGCTCGCAGTGCTGGCGCGACAGGCGACGGCCGTACCGATGATACCCGTGCCGTTCAAAACGCCATCAACAGCGCCAAATCCCAAAACAAAGTCCTCTTCTTCGAGCATGGCGTCTACAAAGTCACGAACACCATCTACGTACCACCAGGCTCCCGAATGGTCGGTGAGACCTTTTCCACAATCATGGGTTCGGGTTCTGTTTTCGGTAACCAGAACAGCCCTGTACCCATCATGCAGATCGGTAAGCCCGGGGAGAGCGGTAGTGTCGAATGGTCCGATATGATTGTCGAGACCCAGGGCGCAACCCCCGGTGCTATTGTCATCCAGTACAATCTGAACACCTCCCGGGGCTCTGGTCTCTGGGACGTGCACACCCGTATCGGCGGCGCAAAGGGTACAAACCTTCAAGTCGCACAATGCCCTGCAACCTTGGGCCAAGTCAGGGCAGAGTGCATGGCTGCGCACACCAACGTACACATTACCAAGGGAGCCAACGGCGCATACTTCGAGAACAACTGGTTCTGGACTGCGGACCATGATCTCGATGACCCCGACTCGACGCGCGTTTCCATCTTCACTGGACGCGGATTGCATATCGAGGCGGAGAACGTGTGGCTTTGGGCGAATGGTGTGGAACATCACACTATGTATCAATACCAGGTAAGTCTTGCCAGCCCACTTAACTTTTTTTTTTTTTTTTTAAGAAAACAAGGAAAGAGCTAATGGTTGGTGACGATAGTTCAACAACGCGCGCAGCATCTTTGCAGGTTACATCCAGACCGAAACCCCTTACTTTCAACCCACACCCTCAGCCCCAACCCCCTATACCTCTTCCCCCACTTACTCAGACCCCACCTACGCCTCCAGTGGCGCTTCAGCCTTTGGTCTCCGCCTGCTCAACGCCCAGAACGTCCTCATCTACGGAGGCGGACTGTACTCCTTCTTCCGCAACTATTCTGTTGACTGCTCGTCTGCTGATGCAGCGAACGGGTTCCGCAACTGCCAGACGCGCATGTTTAGCATTGAGGGAACGAGCAGCGTGCAGGCTTATGGATTCAACGAGGTGGGTGTTGAGTGGATGGTTACGGTTGGAGGACAGGATAGGGTCAACTGGAAGGATAACTTGAGTGTCTATCCTATCACTGTGGGCTGGTTGAGCTACGGGTTCTAAGGAAGGAGCGGTAAGAGGAAAGTTAGTGGTGATGGTTGTAGGGCAAATACTGGTATCGTGTTTACTTGGGCAAGAAACAAGAGGTGGAAACAAGGGGGACTGTACATGTGTACGTGGGACGGAGAATGTATACAGCGATAAGGAGCCTTTTGTTGCCATAGATTTGGCCAACAACTCGCTTTGCTAACTAACAGGATTGCAAAGGCAGGTTGAGCAGTAGATATAGGCTTGGGTCAAATATTGTTGATATGGAGAATGAACGAGCTTGAACGAGGACAAATGTATGCACGTGTTCCACGCTTCCAAAGTGAAAGATGAACGGGTTGACAGCTAGGGCTATTATGCATGAAAAAGTACAAATACCCTTGTGTAAGACCCCTGATACCATATCGTTGCGTATGAAACTCCACATACATGAGCGAGTAAACAATGATGACGATGATAAAGATAGAATGTCGTTCAACATCATCCCCGGAATGCGAGTGAAAATGCCTACGTAGATGTGAGATGTGGACCGTATTGTGGCTGTCCGTGCATGGATGGGACTAGATACGCAGCTATCAACAAAGTAGGGAATGGGGATATTTGGAAAAGGAAAAAGATTGCTGGTATGCAGACGATAGATAACGAAGGAGACAAAGGTCGTCGGGATATTTATCCAGGTAAGCAAAAAGAAAAGAAAAGAAAAAGAAGGCACGCTTAACGCCAGATTTCAAGATATACACAACCTGAGACGCGATAGAAAAAATCAAAAGCAGCAACCATGGGCGGCGGCAAGTGAACGTGGGAATCACTGCAGGCGCTTTCGCTTGCGAGCATCATCTGGTTCGTCTTCGTCATCGCGCTCCGCAGTCTCTGCAGGGTTGAGGAGTGAGTGCACGTTAGACGCCATACTGGATCGTCTTGTAGGCGGTCCAGGAGTGTCGATGCCCTTGAACGGATACCTAGCACCTGGTAGCGCCCACCCGCTGTCTGCGCTCAATGTAGACGTCACGTTGTCGTTTGACCCAGGCGGAGTTCCATGTCTTGATGGCACCTGCCGTGGTCCGCGGGGTAGCTGGTACGATTCTAAAGCGTCACGGAGCTGCTGGTCCCCGCCTCCCACAGGTGGCCGGTGTGGCGATGACGGCCACTGTGTGGAGTTGTGACCGGATGCATAGGGTGAGTGGAGAGGAGCGCTGGGCTGTTGTTGTGGTTGCCAGCCGTGGGTGCGGATATCTGCCGAGGTATGTCGCCTATACATATTATATGGTGGGGAAGAGTTACTCGCGAGATTGCTCCCCAATGTCGCTGCTCCCGGCTGCTGAACAGGCGGCGGCGGAGGTGGGGGTGGCTGATGTGAAGCCGGGGCCCTGGCTGAAGAGGGAGAGTAATTACCCGTGCCTATTGAGCCGTACCGTCGTGGAGAAATGGCAAGATGTGCCGGAACCGAAGGCTTGTATGGCGCTTGCCGCGGAATACTCGCCAAGGACCCTCTCCGCGATTCTGTTAGATTGTCTTGGGGCATTTGCCGAGGTGAAAGAGGTGGCCCGTTGTTGCTGTCGACTTGCATGAAGTAGGGCTGTCGTGCGGAGAGGGGTTCTTCTGGTGCTTCCAGGGCTCGGAGCATGTCTGTCTGCCGACTAATATCACGTTGCATCATGGCGACTAGGCAAGTCAGAAGGTGTGTCGCGCAAATAGGGTTTCCATGTAGATACATACCATCCCTGTGAATTGGATTTTCCGGGTCGGGTACCATGGCCATAACATAATTTGCGAGGTCATGATTCCACTGAACGGTACGTTAGTTTGTGTAGATCAGGCCCAGACACAACGCCTTACCTGATGGCATCGCATCATGCCTTCGGCCAGAACCAAGCTCTTTTGATTAAGATAGTTGCACGTGTCTTCTGACCGTTGCATTCGCGAGTGCATGTCGTACAGGCTGTGCTCAAGATTCTGGAGGCGAGATTCGGTGGGATCGGGCATGGGTTCGACAGGCTGACCAGCTGGTGGACCGGTGGGGAGTTTGGGTGTGGAGAAGGAGTCGCGGTGGATGAGGGCATGTCGCGAGGCACGTCGCTTGATTTCGCGCAAACCGACCAGGTCTCCACGCTTGAAGTTTCCGTTGCCGTGCTTAAATTCCCATAGAGGGGTGTCTGGAGATCCAGTGTGGAAGACGTCGCTCACTGCGGCAGACCTGTCAGCTTGTAATTGGTGGTATGCGACAAAGTGCTTGGATACCGACCTTTGTGGAATCCGTACATGTTCAATTGGCGGACGAAGGAAGAAATATTGGTGTGCTTGAAGTAGGAGCTGGGGTGGGTTAGAAAGATAGATTCAAGAGGCCAGCACTCGACATGCACATACGATAGCACTTTGGAGAATTCGCTAGAGGGTGACATGACGAAGCTTTCGTTTGTGCTCGCCCATGAGATGAGGTGCTGGATGCTCTGATCTTCGAGCATGCTGTTGCTGTGTCAGTGTCGCATTGCGCATGTAGTCGTGCGGCACACCCACTTGTACAGCTTGTGTATAAAGGCCGTTTGGACGACCTTTGGCTGCTGAGCAGCAGCAGCGGCGCCCACGGCGGGCGTATTGTTACCATTGGGCGATGTATTGCCCGAGTCTGTGTTTCCCTCCCGTTGTGACTGGGCCTGCGATTGGGCCTGGAATTGGCCTGCGCCGTTGCGATCGGTAGACGGGCAATTTATGGTGGGTGGGCCCATTGTCGATGTGGTGGTGGGCGTAATGTCCATGGAGTCTCGCGACAGCGCAAGGGTCGAGCCAGAAGAGGGCAGAATGGGTATCGACTTGTGCAGGTTGGGATTGTGGGGATCAGTGGCGAAGGGACTTCGGCGGGCTTCTGCGACAGAAGTCATGGCGCGGGCGGGAATAGTGGAGAGCAGGCACGGTGTTGAGGTGTTGGGCAGCTAAAGCAGAACGGCCTCTGGCGTCGGATGAGATGAGACGCGGTGGAATGGGCGGGTGAAAGTCTTCCAATTGCAAACCCCCCCAAAAATGGACGACAAACGTCAGGCGTGGTTCGCAAGATGCAAGAGGCAGACTGGACGCAGGGTCCCGGATGTGGTTGCGACGAGGGTGCTCAGGCGGAGAAGACGCGGAGGAGCATGCGATATGTGTGGCCGGCGGCGCTGTGGAAACTTCGATGCGGCGGGCAGGTTCCTAAGAAGCCTCCTAGCCTTGGGGCCCTTCTTCTAGCGCGTGGGCGAGCGTGGAATTTGGGTTCCAGAAAGGTCGGGAGAGCAGACGCGGCGGCTCCTGTGTCGAATCGGGAGCGGCCGTAACTTTGGTATGGAATAGGAGCTCATGCAGAGGCCGATCGCTGAGTCTGAGCTTTTTCTACCTTTCTACCTTTGGCACACGCGTCGACTGGCGCATGCGAGCCGTCACGCAGAGAGACGAGGGGTGCGAAACTGAGCTGAGCTGAGGCTGATGGCTTGGCGGCGACGACGACGATGATGACGACGACGACGACAACGACTACGGAGAAGGGGCGAGCGAGTGAGCAACCATGTGTTGCGTGGGACGGCGGCGCGTGGGCGGCGAAATATGTCGTCGTGTGTCGCAGACCAGACCTGCCCTCCTCGCAGCGGAAAGGGGGTCCAGGCACAGGGGGAAAGGGCTCTAAAAGCGCGGAACGGGAGCGCTGCCGTAGAATAATGGGGGGACGATGGAAGACGAATGCTCGAGCGTGCTGCGGGAGCATCTATGGGCCTCTGCTTCGTCAAGTGCAGTCGCGACTTATCATCTCTGCTATTCTATTCTACTCTATTCTACTCTCGGCACTCTGTCTGGCCTCCACCGGACGCCAGTGTATAAAGCAGTATATGGGCCGCCGTCCGGGTTTGCTACTGTTGTCGGGCAGCCCGTATGCAGGTCACGGCAAACACTGGCCTTGTTGATACTGCCACCCCTGCCAGTGTCGCGACGTCGGGCGGCCGACCAGCCTGCGACTGAAACCTGGCCTCGACTATAATAAACCCGCCGCTAATATCACTATAACGTGAACTGTTTCTGCTGCGGGGTCGGCGTATATTGCGCCTGGCGACATGGATGCCATCTTGATATCCAATCCAAGCACATAGACAATCGTGCCGATAGCGATAGTCGCACCGCCTCTTTTTCGCAGGCTCCTTGGCCAAACTTACTCCAACGTCGGCATCCACCGCTGTCGAGTCAGTCTTCGACCAACCTTCCCATTGCTAGTGTTGAGGTCCTTTTCTACCCCGGATTGCCTCCTCGGCTTGCCACATGGAGCAGGTCCTAGCAATCCTTACTTAGATCCGATTCCCGACCGACGCAACGCCCACTATGCCGCCCAACTTCATTGAAGAATTCAGACGCCTGCCTTCACAAGAGAGAGCACAAGCCCTGGTCGCCCTCACTACAGAGTTGACGCCATATGAGTGGAGAGCACTCGGTGCTGTCATCAGCAGTCGCTCCTTCCAGCTTGACATCATTAGCCGCCTGCCCGTTGAGCTGGTAGCTCGAATTTTCAGTCACTTGGATCCATCGGCACCCTACCGCTGGCAAATCGTTTCAAAACAATGGAACCATGTCCTCCGGAGCCTCCACGTACTCAAAGCCTGCCTCAATTCATGGCACCAGGGCACTGTCCATCTCCAACATGCCGACTACGGCATCTGCAAGACTATCAGTAGAAGAATCCATACCTTTCGCACTGGGAACCCAAAAGACATGTATAGGTTCAGAATGGAGGATGATCCAAAAACCTTTACACTGGCAGGCGACTATCTTATATGGCAAACATTGCATGACTCCCGTAACGCCTACCTACTCAACCTGGATACTTGGTATTTTCGCAATTTGGGCGGAGAAGGACGTGAACATATTCGCTCCGTGGTTGCTTCTGACCAGATCGTGGTGCTGACGACTCATAACAACACATGTTACGTCTACGAACTACACGAGAGACGGGGGCCTAAGAAGTTTAGCCTACCAAATCAAAGATATCTGGATAACATGGGTTGTCGTGGACGCACCGTTGCATGTATTGCCGCATCCGACAGGTATACATGTGTCTTCATCTGGGAGTTCGACACGCAGCGTGGAAGATCATTTGAAATCGATAATCTCACCGGCGTACTCTTCAGTAGAGCTACTCCAAGGTAAGTGAAAAGACTCGTACGTTACGGGCCTTTGTAGAGGTAATGCGGAGAGCCAACCGGTATGTAGGGCCGAAGATCACCAGCTGGTACCTCTCGTGCAACCTGAGACCAAGACAGTTATTCTGTTTGTTGTTGACAGCTCCCGCTCCCAACATTCGCCAGACATAGATCGACTCGCTTTCCGCAGATATACTTATTCGGGAGAGTGTATTGGCACCTTTCGTCCAAGTCTTCCAGAACTGCACACATGGTTATTCTGGGACCACATGAGGCCCCTTGTTCCGGTAGATGACTCAGGCACAGTTTTCGCAACCCGTATCGCGTTGAGACACTATGGCGATGATCCCGACGCGACCTGTTCTATTCCACTTCGATTTGACGAAAAGACTCTTGAGGTGAGGGTATGGGATCACCCATTGGCTCATAGTCAGGGGCCTCGAGCCCACGAAATCCCTAGGTACTCTTTAGCGTGGTGGAAAGATACTTGCTATGGATTCAGAGAGAACTCGGTAAGCGAAAAAGGAGATGCATTGGCCTTTATGGGTACCCGCGGTGCGGAGGCATATACAATAATCATCCCAGCCCCTACAAACATCTACAGGGGAGACGACGAGGTCGACGAACCTGTACTACTGAACGAAAAATATGTCATTAAGGTTTCATTCGAAGGCGTATATCTGCTATGCTTTCACGAGAGTGGTAGCCGACCGAAAGAAAGCGGGACTTTCTTCAATGTTGGGGAACTAGAGGTATTGCAGTAGGCGTGCATTCGGGAGGCATTGTGAAAGAGAGTGTTGATTTTTTGCTTTATTATCGCGTCTATAGGGTGCATACGAATGAATTGGGCGGAATCCACTATTCACCTTTTTCCTGTCGTACTTTTGTCCGATGATTCACCAAGTTCCGCGCGGTCATGCGAGGAATCGCATGCACGTGAATCATCTGACGGTAACGCAGTCTGATTGGCTAAGCACAGGGTGCGGGGCACAGGGCGCCTCTTCCCCCACCATAGATTTTCGGCGCACGCCGCTCTGGCCTTGCCTACTCAAGTAGGTAACCACTTCGACTCTGCCGCGCCGCGACAGACTTTTTTTTCCTTTTCCCTTTGAAAAATAATTTCCACTACTCGCTCACGTTTTCCCCTTATCGTTTCTAAATTCAAATTTGAGAGCCAAGGCAGAACAATCCGCGACAATGGTCGAGAAGGTCTATGTCACGTACAACCAGGTATGTGAGCCACTGTTGTTGCACATGCGATCATGCACCCCGCGCACTCCCACGCTTACGCGCTCTCTTGGTATGCTGTCATGAGGGCTTCCCAGGCCTCGAGTAAAGTATGCAGAAGGCCGAATAGACTTTGTACCCCTACTGCGCGTAGCACACGCACTGCAGGAACTTGGCCTACGTCTGCGACCAGCCACTCTGGCACCTAGTCACAGCGTGACGCTCTACAAACCCGACCTTGAATACCATACTGACATGGATTTCCTAAACAGGTCCACAAGCTCTGTCAAGAGTCGGCCGAGCAAATACTCAATGAATTCCAGCCCAACCTCATGATTGCCATTGGCGGCGGAGGTTACGTCCCCGCGCGCATTCTGCGGTATGCACTCCCAGTTCCTTGAAGGCAGGAAATACATGAGACTAACACTGCTACCTTAGATCCTTCCTCAAGAAGCCCGGCAGCCCCAACATCCCCATCCAAGCCATCGGTCTCTCCCTCTACGAACAACTCGGCTCAGGCCCCGACGCCGAAGTCGAAACCCCCGGCACAAAGGTCACACGCACACAATGGCTCGACCTCTCCTCGCTCGAAATGGCCAACCTGATCGGCAAGAACGTTCTCATTGTCGACGAAGTTGACGACACACGCACAACGCTCGAGTATGCCGTCCGGGAACTCGAGAAGGACGTCGAGGCCGCAGTCAAGAAGCTGGGTCGTGAGGGCGAGAAGACCAACTTCTCTATCTTTGTTCTGCACAACAAGGACAAGGCCAAGAAGGGACAGTTGCCGCAGGAGATTCTCAAGGGAAGGTATTGCGCCGCGAGGACTGTGGGAGATGTTTGGATCAACTATCCTTGGGAGGCTACGTATGTATACGGATGACGTTGGGAACCAGCATGTATAGGCTAACAGTACGACAGCGACATTGACGAGCACGACCGTTGCTCCAGGGAGGCAGAGCCCAAGCCGTAGACAATGTGTCAACCAGCATAGTCGAATAGATACCCGGACGTGAGCGGATGATGGCAGGAGAAAAGCATGGCAATTTGGCATTCGGGCATTTCACGGGCGGGATACACTGGAGTTGACGGGAACGGGAATCTTTGAAGCCATTTGGATTAACTCTTGGGATGAGGCAACGATCGGTGATGGATAACGATATTTTCAGCCTACGATTACTATCCATCTTTATACCCAGTACGTCTTTGTTCAAAATCTCTTCAACACCCTTACCAATCTCATCTAGGCATTGCATGCGCGCATACGACAGCTCTCGGACATACCGACTCATAGAGGCGTACACGATACACCAACTCTGCCAAACAAAGGAACGATGACGAAGAACAAGGGTCAGATTCTTTTCTCTATTTGTAGCAGACGAACAAAACGGGGGTATGATTGATGAGTGTCGTAACATCGTGATCATTACCCAACAGTGTTGCGCCCCTAGGCGAGCCCTCCCAAATCGAAACAAATTTCGCTATGCTGAAATGCAACCATAGCTGACGGCAGCTTTCTCTCTCTCCCGCTTTCTCTGGAATCTAAGAAAAACAAAAAAAGACTCTCTACATTTCCCTCCCAAAAGTCTCAAGAGCACGCGCCCACACAAAAGGGTATATGTCGTAATTATTATACAAGAAAAAGTGTATGTACGGTGCACGGTTTGGTTGTACCGCCCTGTATGTCCTTTTTGTACGCCGAAAGTCGAAGCAAGGAAAGAATCACTGCAAATGTGTTGTGTCGAAATATTCCATGGCCATGCCACGAGGTAGGTTGGCCGGGTGGGGGAAGGCTTGCTTCACTTTATACCCATTTTGCGGAACTTGCGGGATGCGCGACGGCGTAGGCCGTTCATGCCTATGGCCTTCCGGAGGCTATCCCGGTCTCCGTCTTCTTCCTCTTCTATCTGGGTCGTAAGCTGCCGGCGGCCATTGTTGTTCTTGACAGAGGTCTGATGAGCCATGATGTTTTGCTCACGCCAGAACATGCGTTTCTGGTCAATCACTTGCTGTGACAAATTACCGAAACCCTTCTTCACAAATGCCAGGTCGTGCAAAATGTTGGGGTCAAGGCATCGCCTAGGCAGGGTCTGAACCGCCATAAAGATTTCGCCATCGCCTGGACGGTATTTCTTGATTTCTGGCTCACCGAGCTTGAAGATTGCGAGGGCATAGCGATACAAGGCACGCGGGCCCTCGTACAAAAAGGCGTCCCAGACGCGAAGGACAGTCTCGATAGGCAACACACCTACGAAGATACTCATGAACCAAGATGTACACGACAGAGCCACTGTAGGTTGACGTTGGAACTTCGAGTTTGGATGAGCGTAAGAGCCAGCACCGGTGTTGATTAGGTCGGTATCGTTGATTGAAGCCCAGACCTTTGGTAGGTAGTCCTTGATCAACATCATGAGAACGTTGACCTCAGTATTCGCAAGGTTGCGAGCGTGTGCACCAGGAAGATGGTTCTGTGTAATGATGCTCAAGAGGATGAAAACCTTTTCCTTGTCCTGCTTGAGGAAAAGCAGCAGAAGACCAGCAATGAAGTTGAGGGACTGGCAGTATCCGATATTAGGGTTGTTTAGAGCGAAACACGACAAGACCTCGCGAAGGTCCTGAATCAGCACCGGCTCGTCGTCGGATTCCCCGTCTAGTAAATCAGTCGCTGGCTCTGGGCGGAAGTGAATATTGTCGGGGAAAGTTCGGTCCAAGTCGCGTTCGATCGCATCTTTGTCGTCCTTGTTAAGCTCATCGCGATTCACCCGAGCAACCAAAGACTTGTAGAGGCCGACGTTTTCTTTCTGTGCCAAAATATGCTGGCCACCGGAGTAGTACCACCACATAGCGCCCCGCCATTCAGGAGGATAACCCTTGCGCGCATATCGCTTTACCTTCTCGCTCATTTCTGGAAATTTTGTCGGTTCGGTCGTGGACAGGCCTTGTTTGGACATCAATGAGATCCACTTGCCTCGCCGACGGGAAATGTGCTCCTCGTACTTGGCGGCCCAAGCGTTATATTCTTGAACATTGATCTTCTCAGAAGCCTTCTTGAAACCGTAGCGATCCCTTTCCACGGGGGCAGCTGTCTTTCGCAGGCCAAGTGTCACAGTGGGAATTGATTGCTCAGGAGGAGCTAAGCCAGTATTGTGCAGAGTCTCTGGTTTGCTTTTTGCAGTAGTGAGTTGAGCCATCATACCAAGATCAAACAATGCACTTTTTCGGTCAAATACGCTAGTAGATGCGCGGCGCGGAATGGCTTCATCCTCATCCAGTTCAGGAAGTGGTTGCGACCTTTGCATAGGCGGCGACTGCGGGCCATTGTTGCTTGTATTAGAATCATGAGAGAAGGTGCGTGAGCGACTTGGCCTCTTGCTGTGGCGATTCGAGTAGGCTTCAATGTTGGCCCAATCTTGACGCGAGAGCCGAGCCCTACTTGTAGGTAACTGGGGCAGTCCAGAAATGTCACGACGAATATGATCGAGATGCGAACGACTGGCGTTGGAGCCTCTCGAGTGGTGTCCCTTGATAACTCCGGAGCTTGGCCTGTTTGTCGTTTCCGTGGTTCGAAGGGACAGAGCTTGTAGCGTCACAGACACTCGCCGGGGCATCTCACTGGATCGTTTCATAGTCCTCGACTGCCTCTTTTCAGAATGCTGTACCGCTGCTTCAATTGTTCGTGGTGTGTACGGAGCATGCAAAGGGCTGACCTTCACCGCGGGTAGATACTGCACTTGAAACGCCTTGCGCTCCACAGATTCGGTATTATGCACGTCATCGTCAAAGTCTGACCCAGATGTAGGTCGAATAGTCGGAAGCCTTTTTCGCTCGGTGTTGCTCTCTGGCGATATCTTGGCATGTGATTGCGGCCGTTCGTCCCATCGCTTGAGACTCTCGGCAGACTGGAAAGAATCTAGAGAATCGAAATCGTGGGATGGTGTTTGCGAGAGCTCAGGTGGCTCAGAATCGAGGCCCATCGGTGAGGTACTGTGGAAGTCGCGTTCGTCTCGCTCGACAATAGGGCTACGTTCCTCATCATCTTCATCATAAAAGTATGAATCTAGTACGTCACTGACGACGTCTAGCTGTTCTTCTTCCTCTGCAATCTCTGAAGACAGAATCGTTTCCGGTGAGTCGTCTCTGTCGCGTAACCGATCTCTCGACTGCTCTCTGGAATAAATACCGCTTTGCCGGTCGCTAGCAACAGAGCTACGGGCAGTGAAAATGCTACTTCGTTCTGTGCCACTTGCCTCCATGATGCTCGAGGACGCATTGGTCCACCCTGACCTGAAGCTTGCTCGTGGTTCCTCGCCTCGAAAGGGTCGGGGCGGGGGAGGATAGTAGTCGGTATGAGACCAGTTTGGCACACCTCTATTGGGTTTGTATGTACCCGAAAGGTTCGCGCGCTCGTTGCCGCGGTACTGTGCGTAATCGGGGATAGAGGTCACGGATCTTAGCGGGTGTTGAAAAGACTGCTGAGAGCTGGTCACGCCGCGCGCCCTGGATGATGAGGTAGGTGGTCGAGACAGGTCCTCACTGGACGAATCCCATGCCGGTCCATTTGAATTGACAGGATTACTAGCAAGTGGATTAAAGATGGCGCGCAGATCAGGCGAGCGTGGACTGCTGTCCTCACGTGCCATTGCCGGAACCATTGTGGGGGACATGGGCCTTTGACTTGCGTTAGTGTGAGCTCCATGTCGAGGAGCAGGTACAGCGGCGTGGCGGAGGAGGGAAGGTGCCCGCTGCCGTTGCGGGAACTTGGGGGAAGGAAGCGCCGCAAGAGGGAGCGTCGGGCTGTCTGCTGGCGACGGGCTGTACACGGGACGCTCCAGCGGCTGGGTGGCTACCGTGTCCATTTGGAGCTGGGCTGGGTGCCTCGACCGCAGTGAACCGAAGCCCTTCCTGGCAGCATGGGGAAGCTGCGGCTGCGGAGAGGCTGGGGGAGTGTATTCGGTAGCCAAGGGAGGGTAGGGTGAGTAGTGTGAATTGGGCGGAACAGCTGTGTCCGAGGCTCTTTCCGCATCGCTTGCTTGGGATACGCCGGTAGCGAGGCGCAAAAGGGTGTCGCCCATTGCGTGGTGCAGAGCTTCAGGTGTGGTGTTGGCTGGCTGGCAGCAAGGACGCTCATTCGAACGGGGAATACGGCAGCTCGGGTTTGGTGATTCGCGATGACATTCTCGGGTGCGGAGCGAAAGGTGTCGAGTGGTGTCGAGGGCGGTGCAACAATCGGGCGTGGTTGTTGTGTGTTATGCGCTGATGGCAGTTGTCTGGTGAGCCTGCTCGCCGGGCGCCGCAGCGTCTGAGCTCTAAAGCACGTCGAGGCGTGAATGGTGAAGTGGGTCCGCGGTAGCGGCGGCAGGTTGAAAGGGTGGAAAAACGAATGCGTGAAGGATAAGGAGCGTGTGTGCCGCACAGGCGCCGGGGGATTCAGACGGTGGTGAGGAGAGAAGTGCGGCCAGTGTGTTGCAGGAAAGACTCCTTCAGCCTGGAATGCGTGACTACTGACTCTCGCGCAGAGGCTGCCAAGACGCGGCGGCTATCCACATCCCCGATGCTTATGGCCCGAAAAGAGACCGCGGGCGGGTAGGAGCTTCGAGGACCACAGCAGAAGTTGTTAGAGGGAGTTTGTTACCTGACAAGCGGCGACTCAAATGGGGCATGCTGCATAAGCGCTCTGAAAGGAGCACCACAACGTCGCGAGATTAACGCGCCCCCAGCGAATCAGCGCCGACCCTCTTTTCTAAGCCATTGAAACACCGTTATCCGAGGGGGTGAACCTGCCGCACGGCGCCGTTCCCGAGCCGCCTGATTGGCGACAGCAGCTCTGGCAGTGAATACACTTTGTCCCCAGCTTCCCAGATCGGTACGTACCCTGTACGGCGCCATGTCATCGCGCCCTCCACCGCCTCGCCACGAGCCTATGTCCTCCTAGCCCTCACTCAGGCAATTTGCGTTGTTGGGACGCTCTCGCCGCGCGTGCCGTACGCAGCGTCAGAGGCTGACTCGTGAGCATTGCGCCCGTGAGCATGTACTCGTCGCTGGCCTGGCGACGTGCCCGCGCGTGCTTGTGCTCTCCTCACCATTCAGAACAAACGTGGACTATATACAGGCAACAACCCTAAACAGGCAAGCACCGAACCGCAACACCGTCTCTCGGGTTTCTAGAAGGCAGGATTCCAGGGCCACCCTTGTCTCAGCATCCGGCTCGCTCCACAACGCACTGTCAAAGGAGATTTGCACATGACGACATGTAGCGGTTGAACTCATCTTATTTGGCGAATCCGACCAAGTCTACCCTGCATCCATCGTCCGATGCAGTCCTATGTCCTGAACGCATCGTCGTCTGCAAAACATACAATGCTCCTCCGCCCACCGGTCACGAAGTGTCCCATCCGCATGCAAATTTCACCAAACGCCAAAGATGCAATGTGTAGCCCGTGAGCGCTGTGTTGCCCGACTATATCCCCTATGTCTCCTATGTCCCTGCTACTGGGTATGTGCACATGTCTATAACCTTCACTTGGCGTAGCGCTTGACCCAGTCCTTTGCATTCTTCTCGAATTCCTTGCGGTTCTCCCGGTACTCGTTGGCGATGGACGGCTCGATAGCATCGTCGGGGTTGGGCTCGATCAAGAGCGTCTGGATGAGGCGGAGCACAGAGACAACCTTGTTTGGTGGCTTCCACTCTTCGGGACGCAGCAAACCCAAACACATGGAGCCCTTGTCATCGTTGCTGACGTTAGGGTGGTAGATCTTGGTTCGGAAGCTGACGACGGGTGGCTTGAAAGGGTAATCTGTCGGGAAGGTAATCTCGAGCTTGAAGTGTCCCCCCTACAAAGCTGTTAGCGGCCGCTATTGGACGCATGTGCGCGGAACATGGAGGGTGGACGGTGCGTGTCATCAATACGTACGGCATAAGCCGACTGTGCAGGACCGTCCATCAACACTTCCCACTTGGTCATGTTCTGCTCGTCGAAGTTGATCTTCATACCCGGCGGTGTGTCAGCCGTGCACTCGCCATACTCCTGCGCTTGTGTTAGTCAGATTGTTTCTGCGACATGGTGGCCAGGGACACGAGGCGTACCTTCATGATACGCTTCTTAGCACCGGTGCTCATGGTTGCGGATTGGTTGAGTCTCTTGATGTCGTAGGTTTAGGTTTTCGTCGCGGCAGAGGGATCCGCAGGCGGTCTGGCTCAAGTCAGAACGAGCGATGGTCGCACTGGTGAAAGAAAGGAACCAACCAACAATATAACAGCAGGAACTCACTACGCTCGTCAGTAGGCGGGGGTGCAGTGGCAGATGATGGGAGTGAAAAGAGGGCGGTGGATGTGGGGAAAGTTGCCTATGAATGACGAGGACCTTGGTTGGATCCTTAGTCAAAGCTCCGCACGCGGCCCGGTATGATCAACCTTTACTAGGTGGCGGCTGCAGGTGCTCGCTACCATCCACACGTTTGCTGTCTCCAGGACTGTCTCTTCACTGTGTGAATGTTCTTGCATCATAGGAAGTGCGACACTCATAGCGACGTCATAGAATCGCTGGGAGGAGCGGTCTCGGTACTACGCGCGCCTCATCTACGAGCAGCGCGAACATCAAGGTGCATCCCTGTCTCCATGTTCATTCTACAAACTCTCTCTGGCGACGCCGTTGCGCTTGACGTCTTCTCAAGTCGGCCCTCGCACGCGCCAGAGCTGTCTAGAACCCTTTACTGCTCACCAGGCCAAGTGTGGAAGACAACAAAGCGTCTGTCGTGGTTACAGCCCAAGGCCCGCTTTGCCGTGTTTGAGCACCTTAGCTTACTAAAACACGACGGGGCTCCAGAATGCGATGCAACACACGAATCATCCAGTAGCCTTCACATAACCCTGGCACTGCGCGTGTTCCATCAAGTTGAGTTGATTCAGGTTCGCGCTTATGCGCGACACGATTACTCCTGAGCTTCCAAGTTTTCTTTCTCCGTACCGCCCAGGCACATGTGCTTCGTTGAATCAGCCAGTTCCTTATGAGTCACAGAAGGTCCTGGGGACTGCCCATCGCTCATCCGCAGGTCACGTTATACCGCGACAAAGACGCGACGCGCATGACGAAGGCAATGCGCGACATGGCCGTACCTGTCGTACCCTATATCCATCCAGATCGTTGATGTTTGTCTCCCAACGTCCATTAGCTTGACCAAACACTTTACATTGCTGCGTTGTCCGTAACTCGCCCACGGCCATTCTCACCAACATCAGGCGTATTCCATGATGTTCCACCCCAGGACAGAATACCAAATGAAATGTTGCAAACAATGACGCCTCGCTGCCTGATATATCACCCGCATCCAGTCATGCAGCCAGCTGCCGCGATGAACGAATAGAAAACAGTACCCGCGTGCAACACAGCCCAGCGCTAGTTGTCCAGGCTACAGGGATCGCAACTTGGCAAGGCCAGTATTTAATCGTCGGTATCCCCACCATTTCCAGCCTTTACGCCTCACGACAAGCTTGAGTTCGACAACCCAAGTGTGCTTTATCTTCACCACCAGTGTTGATAACACGCTTAAGCTCTTCGGATTTTCACTGACTTTTCTTCCCCGAAAGGTTTGCGAATTCGAGAGTTTCCGGAGCTCCCAATCTCACCCATGAACGCTGCGTCAAACTAACCTGTCCACTCTTTACGAGAACCTCTGTCGCTCGCTGCTTCGATCACTTGTTTCAGTAAGCAAGATGTTCGGCAAACGCTCTTTCGCTAGCTCGAAGGAGAAGGACCGTTCAGGCAAGATCACCAAGCAGCCGAAGAGATCGTTCCGCGATGCGTCCAAGCAGAAGGTGATGGCTGAAAAGCTGGATGCGCGCAAGGACAGCCCCATGATGGATGGAGGGTCGCCGCAACTGACCTCTGCCATTGTGACAGTAATCGTTGGTTCCGATCAGCGACTGTTCGCTGCGCACGAAGACGTCTTATGTCACTCTCCGTATTTTGCTGAACTGCTACGGAGCCAGTTCTTCGAGTCGGCTAATCGCCGCATCGATCTGCCGACAGAGGAACCTGAAATTTTCAGTTGCATCCTCGAGTATCTGTACAAGGGCGACTACTACCCGCGCCTTGTCCACGACAAGCGACGCCAGACCTGGATGCTCGAAGGTGCGATTGCCTCACCTGACCCAAACAAAACCGGCGACCGCGCACCCGCTGTCGAGCCGACCTTCTTCCACTCCGGCGTAGGAGATGTTCTTCTCCGCGACACCGCTGTGTACTGCGCTGCTGATCGCTACGGCCTCGAAGAGCTCAAGAAGCTCTCCTTGCGCAAGCAGGGCCTGCAAAGTGGGATCGAAGTCGGAACCATCTTGCGCAGCGCACGCTATGCGTATGAGAACACGCCGGACAGCGACTCGCGCCTGCGCGCTCATTACCTCGCTCTGATTATCCGCAGTCGGAAAACCTTCAAGCGTAGTGGAACCATGCAGATGGAAATGGAGATGGGGGGTAAACTGTTCTTTGACTTGTTCGTGGCCATGTGCAATCACGTCGATGATCTTGTGGATGCGAGGTACGCCCTTGCGCCTTTCCTCTATTGTCTTGATGCCACCTTCTCAGTAGATGTTTGCCAGTGATGCTTACCACTTTTCCACTAACACATTCTAGCAATTCCGCTCGCGGCACTCCAAGGACCATCTAAAGACGTGATCGCACACCCACTTCTCGACACCGAAAGAACGACAACCGCAAACAAACACCACTCCCACGGCCGCACACAACACCCATGGAGTATACTCACCAAGTTGATTCCCACCGAGACTTCCCAAATCAGAAATTGCCGACCAGCGACCCAAAACGAGAAAACCCTTTTAAAAAACAAGGAATCGGAGTAAACCGGATTTGACTCCTCTCTTTTCCCTGCTTTCCTCGGCGTACCAAATGTTGTTGTCGCATCAATCCCCCTCTCATCGTCATCATCATAATCTCTTTACCCCTAGTGGTAGTTTGCTCACCCCTCCCCATCGCGTCTCCCCACGTTATTCTCCTCTCAAAGCCCCTAGTTCACGACATGACGACCATCCACTCCCTCCCCCTCTTCTGCTTGCAGGAGAGAGTACAATGACGAAACTGCGTTTCTTTTGTTTTAGGAGACGAAAGTGTTATGTTGTAAAATAGGGCTGATGGAGAAAGGACATGAAGGAGACATTCATTTTCTGGAAACCTGGTTGCTATCTGCGATTATCGAGACGGAACGTCGTGCTGGAGGACATGGGCTCTCTGGTGGAGAACAATGTCCGATGCGGCGCAACAAATTGATTGAGACCGCTTGAAAGAACCAGACTGTGGAAGATATCTTAGTGGTGGCAATGAGAAACTTAGGCCGCCTCTATACTGCTGTGTTTGAACATTGTGTAAGTGTGTGTGTGTGTGTGTGTGTGATTTTTGATGTGCCGTGTCCTTTGATTCAGACTGTGTCTAATTAATCCATGCCACCCAGTTCCTACGTCCCTACCTCGAATGCACCATCTACCAGACCCCAAAACTCCTCAATAATCTCCTTTTGGCCTTCTCCCCCTCGTACAGCCAGATACTTCTGGCCCTCCACCCTGGGATCCCAGTTCCCGGGATTAGCATCCACCATCATACCGCCCGCTTCCTTCAAGATGACCCACCCAGCACAAACATCCCACGCCCAACATCCAGCCTCCCAGTAGATATCCAACCCTCCACTTGCTACACCACATAGGTTAAGCGCCGCCGATCCAAACGATCGCAGCCCATGCACCATTCCACCACCGGACTCTTTGGTAGCAGCCAACCGCTTGAAAGTCTCACTCTTGACCTTGAAGTCATTTCCACTGCGATCGCTGCCCCATTCCACCGCCACGAGACAGGTATCCAGCTTGCCCAGCGGCGTAGGCTCCGCTAGCGGTAACCGCGTGGTCCCGTTGAGATACGCGCCCTGCCCCTTGATCGCCGAGTACAATGTCTGCGTGAACGGGTTGTACACTATGCCTACGGTAGGCTCGAGGTTTATGGCGAGGCCAAGCGAAATGGAGACGTAAGGGTAGCGATGAACAAAGTTCGTGGTGCCGTCGATGGGGTCGCAGACGAAGGTTGGATTCGGGGTGAGGACGTCGCCGGGCTTGTAGGTCTCTTCGCCCATGAAGGAGAAGGTGGGGTATGCCGTGCGAAGGGAGGTTGAGATGAGCTTTTCCACCGCACGATCCGTCTCTGTAACGAGATCGACCGCTAGGACATGTATCGTCAGTATGTGCTCCTACAGTATGCCCTGCTGTGCAGGGTCTTGGATGAGAGTTGCGTACAATTCTTCTTGGATCCAGAACCAGACGTCGTTGGTTTCGCAGATACGATGCGCTCTCCTGCCTCTTTGGCAATGGAGATCATAAAGTCATGGATCTCTTTGAGGTTGATGTCTGCCATCTTGTCGACTGCAATGAAATTCTCACTATCGGAAGGCCGTGGCTTGGAACGTGAGGAAGTGTGGAGGGTGGGAAGCTTTTCGAAGGTGCTCAATGTACAGCTACCTACCTTGCCCCTCGGTGGGGCAACAACGCGGGACGTGCATGCAGGGTCCACCCATGCGTGGGGAAATGGCGGCATTCGACAGGCGACATGTTGGCGCGATGCAATCATTTGAAGTAAGCACAACGTGTCTGAAGAATTCATAACTGCAATGGAAATTCTTGATTTAAGTGCGCCAAATACCGTTGCTGATTTCTAGATGATAATAACCCTTGCAGAAACGTCTCCCTTCGATGATTGGAATTGCATCTCTCTGATACGCTTAAGCCTTGGTCGCCACTTCGACATTGCCAATCTTGTTCTCTTCCCGATTCTGCTCCTCAGCAATGACGTCGGCAGGGATGCGATCCGGCGTCTGGTTGACTAGTACGAGCATTGGTCCAAATGCCAATGCCATCAGGCCGAACGTGACGCAGAAGCCAATCAATGGCGACGTTTCAATCTGAGTATTCATTCCATACGAGATAGCTTGGCCGATGGCCTCAAGGGCTGGAAAGCCGTCTTTAGCCAAGACGGTGGTTGGCTCGCTGCAGCAAAGGCCATCTATGCGATAGGCGAGTATTTGCGCGATCAAGGAGTCAAGTTCGGCTTTGGTGACGCGGGATCGTTCAAGCAGCCTCTTCTTGCCGAGGGGATGTGCATCGGTGTGGAAACAGTTGATGGGGCGAGATATTATGCTGATAAAGTCGTGCTGGCGGCTGGTGCTTGGAGTCCTGTTTTGGTCGATTTGCAAGAGCAATGTGTCTCCAAGGTAAGTTTGTCCCAAGATCTTGATTGACATTTGTATCTAATGTCGTCAGGCATGGGTATACGCTCACATGCAACTTACTCCAGAAGAGGCAGCAGAGTACAAGAACGTTCCTGTAGTCTACAACGGCGATGTGGGCTTCTTCTTCGAGCCCGACGAGTATGGTGTCATCAAAGTTTGCGATGAGTTTCCAGGCTTTACGCGCTTCAAGCAACACCAGCCATTTGGCGCTAAGACGCCGAAGCGTGTCTCTGTGCCTAGATCGGCAGCAAAACATCCAACAGATACCTACCCTGATGCATCGGAAACCAGCATTCGCAAGGCTATAGCCACTTTCTTACCCAGGTTCACCGAGAAGGAATTGTTCAACAGACATCTGTGTTGGTGTACGGACACTGCTGATGCCGCGTTGCTGATGTGTGAGCATCCTGATTGGAAGAATTTTGTGCTTGCAACTGGAGATAGCGGGTATATGCTCGGCCTCTTTAATACTTTCGTATGAGACACTGATCCGCCTTTCAGTCATACATTCAAGCTCTTGCCCAACATTGGCAAACACGTCGTAGAGCTGCTCGAGGGTACCCTAGTAGAAGACCTAGCGCATGCATGGAGATGGCGACCTGGTATCGGTGATGCGCTCAACTCGAGAAGATCAGCGCCTGCGAAGGACCTTTTAGGTATGCCTGGGTGGCGGCATGATGAGGTAGCCAAATCTAAGTTGTAGGGATGTGAGCATTCCTTGACAGATTCGCGAGAGGTATCCTCTATAGCTCATGTACCTCATCTAAATTGATCTCAGTCTGCAGCACGCTGGATACCTGCGGCCCGATCATTCGACAAAGCCGACGCATCGCCTCCACGAGCGAGCATTGCCCAACACATGAATATCAAGCCCTGGAGCTGGTATGGAATGATATTTGACCGCTTGAAACAGTCCGAATAAGCATTCACCCGACATGGACGGGGATCTTATAATCTTGATGATCTCAGCAGTAGTGTGATGAAAAAAGTTATCGAATACGGCACATCTATAGTCCCGTACCTTGAAGTTAGAAGACCTGGTTGGATCAGTAATCTTACCAATCTTGAATTTAGTTTCGACGATGCAGTAGATGATCTGGATGTACTCAAAGCCATGGGTTAAGATGGTTTTAGTCTCGAGCAGGAGACGGAAGATGACCGCGATACTGTCGCTTACTTCGGGTCTAACGACCCAAGGTATGCAATCCTGCTGCCAGCTATTCTGAAGAGTGAGTGCAAGGTCAGTACTGGTCGCTATGCTCAGTGATGGGTCGCTAATGAAGCATCCCGTTGCTAGTTCCAGACGGCCGAGTGACGAAAAAGGGACTCAACAGCTTAATAGAAGCTACTAATTCCAAAGTGTGGCTTTATGCGAAAGATGACTCAGGTGGACCGTTGGTTGAGCCAAAGTCGGATCTGAAGATATACGGCCTACCTTCATTGCAGTGGATGCTCGACAGTGAACTATAAACCCACTTCAGCCAGCATTCTGGCACCCAGCACATAAACACCTGAAACGAATTGACAGCGCATCTTGCCTCTAAATTGTTTGTTTAATGCACTCGCATGTTTCAAAAGCAGTGCGCCAACCGAGCATGACGTGGCTGTTTGCAGAGTTTCGCGATGTCTGCCCTAGAAGGAGGCAGTCATCCTTCTTGGATGAAGAGTGTCGCTTAACAAAGGGCTAATATAGAGACGTGTTAGAGGGCATCCCTGAAATCAATCTGGATTACCTCCATGAGCGACACGATGGATACAAAGGCGGGAAGATGCGTCTGCCCGCAGTCGTCGAGTCAGCCGAAAGACAACCGCGTCCCCGGAACACGCTAGTGTGATGAACCTCGGCATGTCGAGTTGATGATGTCGGCCTTTGCGGTTGAGCTACTCCGCATTTCTAGAGAATTGGCTGCCATAAACTCTCAGAATTCCTACCTGTTGTCGAGCACCTCTTTCTTGAAGTTTGCTTCCCCAAGTTACCAAGATACTCGTATTGCTAAAAAAAATGTCTTCCTCCAAGCGCGTCGAGCAAATCGCTGGCCACCTCAACTACCCCAAGGGTATGTTGGCTGGCCAGACTGCGATTATCACTGGCTCAGGCCAGGGAATTGGGGCTGAAGCCGCAAAGCTGTTTGCGAAAGAGGGTGCAAAGGTGGTGGTCGCTGATGTCGATGCTAGTAAGTTTATTAGAGCATATCGAGTATGGGTGAGTCTCTGCTAATACGGCGCAGAAAAGGCGGAATCAGTCGTTTCCGAGATTAACCAGTCTGGCGGCAGCGCGATCGCGGTAGTGGGCGACGTGCTCGACGATGCCTACATCAAGACACTCATTTCCAAGGCAGCCGAGTTTGGCGGCGGCAAGATCCACATCATCGTCAACAATGCTGGCTACACATGGGATGGAGTCATCCACAAGATGACGGACAAGCAATGGCACACCATTGTCGACTTGCATGCGACAGCACCATTTAAGATTGTGCGCGCAGCAGCGCCATACTTCCGCGTGAAGGACGGCGAGCCCAGGAATATTATCAACATCTCCAGCACAAGTGGCGTCAACGGAAATGCAGGGCAGATCAACTATGCACTCGCAAAGGCGGGTGTGCAGGGCATGACCAAGACCATCGCGAAAGAGTATGTCCTCACCGTTACCCTCAGCTCCTCATTCTTCCTAACACGTAGTCAGGTGGGGCCCTCAATTCGGCGTGCGCTCCAATACGGTTGCTTTCGGACATATCCAAACGCGATTGACGGCAGCCAAAGAAGCGGGCGCGTTCATTACGACACCCGATGGCGAGAAGGTGGCGCTGGGTATACCACAGGCCCAGAAGGGAGGCGCTGCGGAGGGCCAGCAACATATGGATATCCCGTTGCGAAGGGCAGGTACCGCGACGGAGGCGGCCAGCGCGGTATTGGCTGTCGCGAGTCCGCTCTTCAGTTATGTCAACGGAGAGACGATCAAGGTCACCGGCGGCAGGGGCATGTAGACGGCTTGAAATTGAAGAACAAGGCATGTAATGAAATGACAGTCGAGACACAGCGTTTCCGAAGTCGTGCGACGGAGAAAAGAAACGCGCCCGAGGCTCTAACGCGTGCTGTGGTGAAGTGGGCGAGGGGCGTATGTAGTCATATTATTTCACGTATTTCTTCGTATTGTTTTGAATACCAAGATCTTGGGGGGGACTGCTGACAGGGACTCGGCGACGGGTGATCCGCTCCGCTATCTCCAGACGCATCTCCCATCGTCTTGCCGCAACATCCAGGCGAAACCTTGCCCCCCCTCTCTCTGTCTTTCTTGCGTGTATTGATATACCAGCCGTCACGTCACTCCTTGCTCCATTCCAACATGTACATGCGTAATCGATAGCCCCTCTTACCCACCTGCACCACTCACGCGGACCATTCGCCGCGGCGGGCGACCATCCCCTACCAAGACGTTGCGCAGCACCCGTACCACCAGGACTATTGCCCCTATTAGCTTGCCATGAGCGACGAAAAGCACGGCTACGTTCGCGAGCCTTCGCCCCCGCCCATTCCCACATACGACGAAGCAACGTCCTCGCGCAATGCGCCGGCACGTCTAGGGCCCAATGAGATCAGCGACGATGCCGAGCGGCAGGGCCTCCTGCGTCCGGATGCCCAGATGCAATCCGATCCGCGTAGGCGCAACGGGTACTATCAGGCGCCATCCGTGCAATCGGTAGACGATGGCGATTCCGAACTCGGGAGTCCGGTGCGGGAGAGCCAGGATGAGGACCTGCGGCAGACAATGGAGGAGATGGAGATCTTGGACCCGGAAGCCATAGAGGAAGGGAGGTCAAGGAGGAACCGAAGTCGGAACCGCTTTTCGAAACGCTTCTACAGCATACGACATTCGCTTTCGAGTTGGAATCTCCCCCGGATACCATGGCCGTCGTGGCGTCCGAATTTCAGCGCCGTTACCGATCATATACCTACAATACCCGAAGAGTACAGGCCGGGCTGGGCCATTGTCGCGCGATTGTTCGGCCTACTACTCATTATAATACTCGTCTACTTCTTGGTTGTCCGCGAGGTGGTGCCCATGGGCGGTGGATTCGGCACGCCCTTCAATCCCGAGTGGGTGCGACAGACGGCTTTGCAAAGCGTGGAGAGCTGGCGTATCGAGAAGAATCTGGAATACATTACGAGCTACGATCACATTGGAGGTACCGAGGGCAGCTATGTGTTGGGACAGTGGATTGAGGGCAAATTCAAGGACGCGCACATGGATACATATACGCATGACGAGTATGTCGAGTGTTTGGAAGTAATGACTGGACACGTGCTGACTTGGCCAGGTACTATGTATACATGAACTACGCGAAGAAGAGCGGCCGAAAGGTCGCAATCGTCGATCCACCCGAGAAGAGATGGGAAGCGAGACTCGAAGAGCCATCCGTCTTCAACCCAGCGAAAGCGCAGACACCTGCGTACCACGGCTTATCTGCAACGGGGAATGCCACCGGCCCTCTCATCTACGTCAACTACTGTCACACAAAGGACTTCAAGCGGTTGTGGGACAGCGAGGTGGACGTACAGGGCGCAATCGCTCTCTGCAGGTACTACGGGACACAACCAGATCTGGCAATGAAAATCAAGGCTGCGCAAGCCGCTGGTGTTGTCGGTGTGCTGGTATACTCAGACCCAGCAGACGATGGGTTCAAAAAGGGTAACCCCTGGCCCGACGGCAAATGGAGACCTGGGGACAGTGTACAACGAGGCTCCGTCGCGCAAACAAACATGATCATGGGAGATGTGCTTACACCTGGAAAGCCGAGTTTACAGAAGCAGGAGCGCATGTCCAGAGACAAGAACCCAGCGCTACCAAAGATTCCCAGTTTGCCGCTGTCGTGGAAAGACGCGCAAAAGCTGCTAAAGTCACTAAAGGGATCAGGCGAAGAGCTTCCTGAGGAATGGGTAGGTAGCGTACCAGATGTCGGCGATAAGTGGTACTCTGGTCATCCTGACACCTCCCCCAAGGTTCTTCTGCAGAACGATCAAGATGAAGTGGAGCAGCAGCGCATCACCAACGTGTTTGGTTCCCTCAAGGGTACAGAAGACCCTAACAGGAAGATCATCGTCGGAAACCACCGTGATTCATGGTGCTTTGGCGCGGCTGACCCTGGCTCTGGTACCGCCGTCATGCTCGAGGTAGTACGCGTACTAGGCGAGCTTCGCGCTCAGGGATGGCGGCCCCTACGCACCATCGAGTTCGCGTCCTGGGACGCCGGCGAGTACAACCGAATCGGGTCTACAGAGCATGTCGAAGCGAATGTCGAAGCTCTTCGCGAGACCGCTATTGCCTATCTAAATGTCGACGTGGGTGTAACAGGCGACAAACTCTGGGCCAATGGCTCTCCCATCTTTCAACACGCCTGGACCCGCGTCCTAGACCGTCTTTCTGACCCACACGTGAACAAGACTCTGAAGGAACTCTGGGATACTTCCGACAGCAAGATCGGTAATCTGGGCGCCGGAAGCGACTATGTAGCCTTCCAGTCCATCGCTGGCACTTCCTCACTCGATTTTGGCTTCACCAGCTCTACCGACAGCCACGCATCGTCCAACCCGATTTCCCACAGCTGCTATGAAACACTATCATGGATGCGAAAATACATCGACCCGTCCTTCTCCTACCATGCCCTCTTGACCCAACTCTGGGTCCTCCTCATCCTCGAGCTAGCCCAAGAACCCATTATGCCCATGAAGATTGACGACTACGCGCGCAGCCTACAAGAAGAAGGCCAAAAATTGTTGGACTGGACCGAGAAGGCTGCTGGCGGCGCAGAGTACGATATTGAGATTTTCCAGCCCCTGGTCGACTCACTTAGCATGTTCAAGAAAAAGGCGGAAGTATTTGGCAGATGGGAACAAAGCTGGTACAACCAAGTCTATGCTACCGGTGGCTTCGAAACAAGCGGCGTCACAATGCAGAGAGTGGGACATAATGGCAAGATTGCGCGGTTCGAAACTGATCTGCTTGACGTTGCGTACGACGAGGACGATAAAGGACCGCACGGTGTAAGTCCTCCAGCATATCTTCTTTTTGTTCAAGATCTCTTGCTAACTTAGCCCTCCAGCTACCGAACCGCGATCAATTCAAACACATCATCTTCGCACCGGACGTAAACAATGGGCTTGAAGCTAGTGTCTTCCCTTTTGCAAGAGACGCAATCGAGAAGAAGGACTGGAAGGCTGCGGCGGGTGCCATCAAAAAGACGGCCGATATACTGAATCGTGCGGGTGAGAGACTAGGAGGCGAATAAAGTGTGTCAGTGTGTATAAGACTTCTTGCATAGATGGCGTTTGGGTGTATAGGGAGGAAGGTGAATCAAATAGCATCTAGCTGGCCATCCAGGTCAAATCCCCGAGATCTCGTATATTGGAGCCGTTCAGGAGGCTTCAGCTTTACATGGCCGCTACGTTGCCGAAATCGAATATTAGTATCTGTTCCTCATCATGGGGGGAGGGTTCATCCAACTTTGCGCCCTGCTAGTCTTCGGAGCTTCGCTATTGGATGAATGTAGGTCCTCTTCAAAGCATGTCGGCCGTTGGCTGACTGCTGGTCGTTCCAATGACCTGGGAATGAAAAAAGTGTAGTAGAAAAATAAATGTCTTGGCAGTACCTCTTGACGACAAAGGTTTCAATTGGGATGCCTCTTCGCCTTTCCGCAATCTAAGCTTTGACATGGACATTTTTTTCTCTTGCTTCTTTCCGCAATTCTGGACTTGCCACTTGATAAGACACGCACTGTGCCGAAATATTTCACTAGGGTAATCGTGATTCTTCTTCTTCTTCTTCTTCTTCTTCTTCTTCTTCTTCTTCTTCTTCTTCTTCTTCTTCTTCTTCTTCTTCTTTACGTTAAAATGCCATACTCTACATCAATTCTTAATTAAGGTCATATCCTTTCGTCTTGCCTCGGCCTTGGTAAAGGTCCACTTCTACGAGGACTTGTTCTTCATCGGTTTTTCCCGGTTCCTGAAGTAAACTTGGGCATGACAGAGACATGAATGCTCGTGCCAGCCTCTCTCTTTTACTACGTTTCAAGGATGTCAGCGGTACCGTTCCATGCGCTGCGGTACCCATCGCTAGCTTGTTATAGCTAGCGATGAAAGACGCAACAGCGAAGAGGATTGTCGAACATCTCTTGAGACTTTCTATTGTTTTTCTTCCTTCAAAGCAAGTGAAGCAAGGGTTTGCACATCCGATTTGGGCATAGAAGGGTGCAAGCTCTCCGCCCAACAAACCGGGTCTTATGATTGCGACAAATCAGTAGCTTTGATATTCCTGTTGATGGCTTATGCCTATGGTTCACGATGCAACTTTTACCAATGTTTCACTTTTCATCATCTTCAGCCTCAAATACCGCCAGCCTAGCCACACAGCAAACACAACGACTGTCAACGGTATAGCGGTAGCTAAAAGTATCCACCATTTGTTCGAAACATGCAATCCGTCATCGCCGAACTCGAAGAATGTTGTGCTCAGAATTGCGGAGATGAAAGTTCCAGGCAAGAAGAGCATCGTGACAGCGGCAATCATGATCATGGAAGCGGAATCACGCTGGGCTTGACGAGCGACTTCGGCCGTGGAAACAGCAATCTGAGTATTCGTTTGCGATTCGCGTTGGTTAGAAAGGTGGAAGAGCTAAATTGACAAATTAGAAGTGGTCTATGGGATTGCGGTAAGGTTATTACCAAATTGATGCGAAGGTTCGTCCTATCATAATATCCACGTGTCCATCTGATGCATGTGTCGCACTGTGATATCAACATATCGAACGATTCGCTCACATCCACCTGATCAAACCCCCATAGTGCCCCTGAATTTCCAGTCGCCTCTTTGCATTTGATGTACGAGTCGCGTAGAAAGCGTAGCTGTGCTCCGAAATCTTGGATGTCCTGGTCAAGGGTAAGCCACTGACGGGAAAGATTGTTTAGCTCGGTCGTTGCTTGTTTGAAATCACCGAGGTGTTCGTCGTATGAGTTTTCCTGTCGATGAATGAGCTACCTGGGTATCAAAAAGATTAGATATACATACGTAACTCCTAAGGAGAGCCCGATAGTGACCTATCTCATTCTGCCACTGCTTTGAGCTATCATCGGCTACCAGCGAATCTATCAAAAAGGCACGGTGTGCTAGAAGAGGGTTTTCCTTGACTACTGTCTTGAGCCGACTCATCGCGCAGATCGGGTAGTTGATGCAGAAATAAATGCTCTCATCTACATTACGGACATGATGGATGAAGCTTACTCCTGTATTAAACCCACTGCGGAATTGATAGCATACTTCTAACGAGTCGAGTTAGCGCACGAGCGTTTTGCGAAAGCGTTCGACACCCACCAAAGAACGCCAATTCACCCTCTTCATTGCAATACAAAGACCGCTGGTTCCCCATCTTGGCCCAAGAGTATTGCTGGGAGAATATCGTTGCGAGAATCAAGTTAGAGAGTCCGGCCTTGCGAAGAATACACAATGTTCGAGGGTGTAAGTCGAAGTTACCGGGTAGCCAGCCCTTGTTGGCACGCAGTGTATTCAGGAAGCTTGACGCATTTGATTAGCATAGAATTTCAGGGTGCTTTTGATCAAGAGCTGAAAGCATCCGTTCTGACAGAGTGGTAAATAGGATGAGCATACTATACACGTAACGATCGCTTTTTCGTAGTTGTCTGTCACAATTAGCAGATTGCTACCAAAAAGAGGAGATGAAGTACTTCGGCGATACATTCCAGATCTCCATCACTGATATTATGCTGCCATTCTCAGGTGATTTCAGCCTTGCGCCACGCACAGTCCATAGAAAATACTAACTAAGGTGCTGCCCGTCTCCATGCAGTACATCAATGATCGTGTTGAGACCTTTCACCGCTTTCCCTTGTGCCAATCCCCAAGCAATGAGAGCATGCTCTTCGATATCCGGACGGCTCTTCTCGTCTAGGCCAAATGTTGCTTCCGCAAAGTGTTGCAGACCAGCCGTGTTGGGCCAGTAATGCCAGTCGATCTGTCGACGGCGGCTTTCGCGAGCTTCACGAGCTTGCGCTTCAGCGTGCTGAGCTCGTATCATCGTAACTTCATTGTGGGTAGAAGCCGAGAACTTTCGCGGTAACACGATGAAGTTGCCCTGAGCAGGCTGGGTTTGGGGGCCAAAACATGGGTTGAGTACGTCGTACACGCCGGGTTTGGGGCTTGGCGCTAGCCCTCATTGGGCATGGTTATGGGGCTTCGAAACCGCGGAACGGAACCAGGACCGGTTCCGCTCTTCAAGCCATCAGCTTCACGTAGAATGCATTGTCAAGATCTGCATGGAAAACAGACTGAAGGCTTTTGACACTTTGAAGAGTAGCAATAACCCGCTCGATTAAGACTAACGCAACAATAAAGCCGAAGGAAACTCGAGAGAGCCCTAGAACCTTAACTCAGGCTGTCAGTCCTTTCCTCACATCAATTCAAACTCACAACCACCTTCCTTGTCGAAACGCCTTTCTCCTGTACGTCTAGCACAATTTGAACTGCTTCCAAGCCCTCTCCAACCACCATTAGCTCCAGAGCTGCTCTGAACTTGCCCGTCGCCAAAGCTTTTGGTATGTACTCACCATACAGCATCTCCCACGGGGCTATAAGCCAACGAGCCGTATATGAAGCTCGCCTTGATACTGCGCAGCTTATTTTTGATGGTGATGGAGATCATCGAAGTAATGAAACTGAAGAGAATCCGCGGCACAACAAACGTTTTCGGCAGGGACGGGATGGGAAAGGTCGCCATAGCAATATGCTTCTCACCTTTGCAACTGCCTAGCACATCCAGACAGCGAAACACAGCATTCTTCCCGATCGATATAGCGCCCACAGAATGCTTTCCTTCCATCTCTCGGAAGATCTTGGCGACGACAGCAGGGTCGTTGTAATCGAAGACATTGCTCGCGCCAAGCGATCTCAGGAGGTCGATGTTTTTTTTGGTGAGGATGTAGAGATGACCTCGTATCTGGTGGCCACGGCGAGTTGGACTGCGTTGCAGCTCACGCTAGTTGAGCCTCCCTATATGAGGACAGTCTTTCCAGTCGGTTTCGGAATGAGTTGAGGATATCGCAATCAAAGCTGGTCCTATTCGAACAAGCCTGCGGCAGCAGCCGTGAAGGCCAAAAAAAGTACAAAAGCGGATTCGAACGATAAGTTGTCCGGGATTGACGAGGTATTTCTTTCCAGAAGTACGGTGTACAGTTGGAATTCTCCGTATGCTGTCCTGTTAATCTTCCTGTCGGTGCTATGTACCTGACCAAGAACTCGCTCGCCCAATTTGAACCGCGTGACATTGCTTCCAACCCTGACCACTTCACCAACGACATCATGACCAAAAACGAAAGGGTACTTGATCCATCCATATGCGATACTGGTGCCTCGATCTTGCAGTACCTAGTTTACAGGGTTGATCGCTACGGCACGATTCTTGATGACAATCTTGTTGGACCTTGGTGTAGGACAAGGTGTTTCCGCCATTTGCATGCGTCCTTTGAGTGAGGGTATCCAGGCTGCAAGGTTGGTAAGGGGGCATCTTGTAGGATGATCTTGAAGTAATTCAGGAAGATGGAGTACGAATCGATGGATTACAGAGATGCGAGAAACAATCGACTTCTGGTCAACATGTTTCCAGATATCTATTTTCTCTCTATCTCTTATCCAATTCCCTGTGTTGGGGTACATTTTCACGGAAGCGGAGCAGTTCACCAATCAGAGCAAAGCGGACGTTCGTTTGGATAATGATTCATTGGTTTGGGTATCATACTGCAGAATACAACGAATTACGACTCATGCAGCTTTCTCCGTCTTCCCGCCGCTCTCAGTCTTGTCAACGTCCTCCTTCTTCTCATCCACACTACTGCCTCCATCCTTGAACAGCTCGGCACCCAACTCGTCTAAGAACTTCTCTGCCTGCCCTTTACTTCGCTTCTCTTGTATAGCCCTCTTCTTCTCCCGAATCATTTCTTTCCTCTTCTCAATTTGCTCTTGCCTTTCTTTCCTTACACGTTCTGTCTCTTCCCTCTCCTTCTCCATCCGGTTCATCTCCTCCTTCCGTTCTTCCTCATCCTTGGAAAAGTTGAAGAAAGCAGTTCCGCGCTGTCGCACCTCTGCCCTACCATCGAAATGTGATTCAGGGGGCGGAGTGAGCTCCTTATCGCGCTTAGCGGCCAGGTCGGCCATTTGCTGAGCAATGGTCTCGTCGGGGTTGAAGGCTTGTGTCTGTACCGCGTCGCCGTAGATGATGTTGGTGGGCATACTGGGGCGCGCGGTGAAGCGATCGGGCTCGTCAGCAGCCAGGGTGCGTTTCCGGCGCTCTTCGCGGGCGGCTTCAGCGCGATTGCCTTTTCGCGTGCGGCCAAACTCGTCCGTGTATTCGACCAATTCTTCTTCCTCTGAGGCGTCGGATTCTGACGATTCGGCCGACTCTGCCTCGCCCTTTTCTCGCTTCTCTGCCCACTTGCGATCGAAATCCACGCCGTATTTGTCGTCGATATCCTCTACGTCGCCGCGCTTCAGGGCGTCATACAGGCGGGCTTTCTCCTCCATGCGCCGCTTAGTGCGCCTCCATGCAACTTCATCCTCGCCCTTCTCTTCGGTCGTCCGTCCGCGGTGCTTTTGCGTAACATCTGTGTCTTCTAGATCCTTGAGTGCGCGCTTCTTGACGTTTTTGTTGTGCGTCTTGAATATATCTTCCTTCTGCGGTCGCGCGCGGCCTGCAGCGGGCTTACTGGAGTCGACGGAAGAGTTCTTGATGAGGTTGGAGAGGGTGGATGAGAAGGCGAGGCTACTCGAGCTTGATATCTCTTTTGCTTTTGCGCGTCCCTTTGGTCGTGCGCCGTATAAATGGGCGTCTTTGGACGACATGTTCGGTGTTGAGAGTGAAGGTCGGTCGGCGCCGTCGCGTAGTGGAGCGCGCGTGGCGGTAGGGCTGAGGCGATGTCGGCGTTGCGTCACTCAGCCACCCCACCAATTGTTTTGCGTAACCCCACGTCTAGGGAGCCAACCGGCGGTTCCGCAGCTATTGAACTTTGTTTCCCTGGAACACCAACTTTCCTTCTGTCCCTTTTGTGAAAGTCTATATACGCTGGTCGCATCTTAGATCAAGTCACACGATCAATTGACAGCGCAAATATATATATATATACATACACACACACACACACACACACACACACACACACACACACACACACACACACACACAATGCCTCTTCCCCGTCAGGTCTTCATCGCCGTTGTCGGTGAGTATCGTTTCACTTTGTACCTGGACACGCATAGCTGACTCCTTCAGGTGCCGGTGGTGTAGGCAAAGCTTTTCTCTCCCAGCTCTCTGCCCTCTCCAAGCGCCTCTCTCAATCGCCCTCCTCGCCTTACTACCTCTCCCTGATCTGGCTCAGCACATCCAAGAAGGCTGTCTACCACGCCGATTACAAGTCTCTCTCAAACTGGGAGTCAGAACTTCAAAACACCTCCAACCCCACCCTGCCACTCCCGCAACTATGCGAATACCTACAAAAGGCGCCTGGCAAGGTTGTCCTGGTAGACAATACTAGTAACCAGGATGTTGCGGATAGTTACCCTGGCTTCTTGAAGAAGGGAATCAGCATCGTGACTCCGAATAAGAAAGCCTTCTCCGGAAGCTATGCGCTCTGGACGCACATCTTCGATGCAGCAAGCAATGGAAATGGCGCTGGAGGCTACATCTTCCATGAGTCATCGGTTGGCGCAGGACTGCCAGTCATCTCCACACTAAAGGATCTGGTTGAGACTGGTGACGAAGTCACAAAGATTGAAGGTGTCTTCAGCGGAACAATGAGCTTCTTGTTCAACTCCTTCCAGCCTCTGGGCGGTGGAGGCGGCAAGTTCTCCGCAGAAGTCACGTCCGCCAAGGACAAGGGATACACAGAACCGGACGCGCGAGACGACCTGAACGGTTTAGACGTCGCCCGTAAGCTCACAATTCTCGCCCGTCTTGCTGGACTCAAGGTCGAATCACCAACCTCTTTCCCGGTTCAATCGCTTATTCCCAAGGAGCTCGAGTCCTGCTCTTCCGGTGACGAATTCCTGGAAAAGTTGCCACAATATGACGACCAGATGGACAAGTTGAAGTCGGAAGCAGAGAAGGAGGGTAAGGTCATTCGCTTTGTCGGAAGTGTGGACGTACCGGGCAACAACGTCAAGGTCGGTCTCGAGAAGTTTGACAAGAGCCACCCCATCGCGGCATTGAAGGGCAGCGACAACATCATTGCTTTCTATACTAAGCGGTACGGCGACAACCCACTCATCATTCAAGGCGCCGGCGCTGGTGGTGATGTTACGGCTATGGGCGTTACAGCGGATCTGGTCAAGGTTCTGCGGCTACTACACTAACTACATGCGTAGATTGGAAATGTAAATACTCAATCAACATCAAGAACGTCATCTAGTAACATCATAGTGATTCCCCTTCAGATACAGTCTATCAGTTGCCCTATGTCGACCTTCATATATCCATACCACAGTTGTGATGCTATCATGATATCAACCTGCCCACAAAGTCCGACAAAGGCTATGCGGGGAATAAACTTCTAGTGGGAAGCGCACTACATTACATCATGTAACCTGATGATGTCACCGTCGATGCAAAGCTCAAGTCCACAACAATGCAAGGCACCGCCAAGCCCTCTTTCGCGTGCAATGCGCCTCTTTGGGCCGGAGAGAGACCTAAGTGAGCATTTCTTGTATGGATGCTTGCGGCTAACCGTCGCCGCGGTCATTAGTGGCTAGATTGATCATGGCAAACTGAGAAGGCGATCGAAGTAACATCAAAATGGCAAGAATATGCCTTCCGGGAGGCCTCAGATGTTCAACTCCTCGGCGAGGTGTGATGTAAGGCCTAGAGGTCAGTACGTGGTATTCTCGGCTCGAGCGTGTAAAGAACTTGGAAAGTCCAGTATTGCTCTTGCAACACAACATACGAGACTGACGACAGGACGAACTCTTTCCCATAGGACGATCAGCCGTGTTGACCCTAAAACACTCTTTCAGAACTGCCATCGCAGCTTTCGTACTATCGACCGCCAACACCTGCGTAGCCCAAAATATCGATTCCAACACAAGAAACGTAACATGCTCCGATCTGTTTCAATACCTAGCCATAAACACCAAACACTATCAACATGTCAGCGATCAACTCCTAGCGATCCGACAAACATCCCAGCTTCGGAGACCCGCTTGACTGTAAGCGTCCCGGATCGCATCGTTTCCGTTTCATACGTGATCTTGGAAGCAGATTGCGTCAAGAGCTTCCCTCAAATCAGATGCTACCATTCTCAATCATACTTGACGTGCATAACGACAACTCAAAACCATCACATGTCAGTTTCACGAGTGTAAAGTGTTCCGTGCTCTGCGTCAGACTCGTTCGCTGCCTGAAACAAACAACGCACTATGACCGTCGCGTGGCAGACGTAATTCTGCTGGCTCCAGTGCCATGTGTTCTGGGACCGCTAGCACAAGATCACCGGCAACGTAGAACGAGAGCTGAAGCTTGAAACGTGTTGTTACCGCAGCTTTGGAACCGTGGCTGTCTTGCTCGGCCTTGGAAGAGTTACACAAGAGTCTGGGTAGCCATTGCCCGAGAAAAGTCAAGAGGCCAGGAAATGTCTCGCGGGGATGGAGAGAACATTTGGCTAAACTGTTTTTTCTAGTGCGTCTATGAGCTTACCAGTCCTTGTGTGCGCTTGCGAGATCGAGTATCATACCGCGTGATGATTGCCTGGTGTTGGTGTTGATCGCAAAGCGGGGTCATCGTGCCGGCTATCATGGAGTGGTGTCTGCCAAGGCGGGGCCAAGATGGTAGACTGCCGCCAAGGAGCGTAAGAGACGCGTGAGAGGAGCGGAGCGAATCGCGAGCGTTGCGAGGCGAGCTGTTGCATAAAAGGCGCTGAGGCTGTGTATGAGGGCCGATTGAGGGCCCTTCTGTCATGGGGCCGACACACTTGCAATCTGAGCGGGAATTTAGAATCCCCTCCTTGGGTGGCATTGCGCATTTCTTCTACACGTGTGTGCCTAAAGTAATTCGCACACTGAAATTCTGTGCTGGGCTGTGTGCGCGGGAGGATAGATAAAGGGGCGTGGATCATCCACAAGGCTGAAATGGATTGGCGGTCTGTGCAACGGCTATCCTGCTGCATTCAGGAAGTTATCTGATTGATCGCACTATCGGTGGGCCTACTTATATGCACCTTTGACATGGGTACTACTGTGTAGCCTGTGATACAGCATGTTTTACCGGAGAGGGGCATACGTAGCCAGGCATGTAGTCAAACAACAATACACTTGCGGAAGGTAACCTGGCATTTGTGCCATGATTGACGTCTGTGTTCCACACCGTGGTCAGAATCCGAGATAAGTGCTGGTTGGGCCCCGACATGGGAGAGGGCGGGTTGCTGCCAGGGAAAACAATGAGGGGGTTGACTTCGGGGCAAAGCACAGTAGCGATCGATTGAGCGATGTATTCATGAGGTTGGTACGGGTCCGATGATTCTGGCGATGGCGGTTGAGGCCGCGGGAAGTGGAGTAGATTTCGGGGCTACGAGGCATGACTTCATTCTGAAGATGCATGCTGGCTATGCCTGACGTGTGGTGGATCAGCAAACTCGGTTGACGATTTCGTCTGGGTTTGCACTTGTTCCGCTCGCTACCGGCGCCGAAAGCTGCAGCGCTGTTGCTTGGAGTTGCTATCGATTGAGTAAGGAGAAAGTAATTGTCTTCAGCGTGCGCCAGGGATCACGCGCAAAATACGACAGCGCCAGGGCCACCAGATTCGCATTCTTCCAAGCTTTAGTCCATGTGTGCAGCTAACGTCTCAGGCCCAGGCTCGTGAATGATGATCCCAAGCATCCGTCGCCATAGCCGTTGGTCTGTCCTTTGGAAGAATAGCAGCCCCCTTGTCATGGAACAGACTACCAGACTACCAGACTACTAGAGAGTCTGAGCGCAGCCGTGTCGGGGCACTTTTACGGTTGTCGCACAGGGGCGCCGTGAAAAAGCACACGACGCCTCCGCTGAGACATAGCGCCTCAGTGCCAATAGGGTGCGCGTGTTCAGCATGCTGCTAAACAATGAACTTCTAAAGGGCACCCTCAGCGGCGGACGGAGCACATCGTTATCTGAGAGCGGTGAGACGTGTACGTCTGATTGACATGTTCGTGGGCCAGAGATGCCACAAGAATCCAGCGTTCTGGCACGGATCTACTTGGCCAACCTTTTGGTGTACCGTTAGCGTAGAAGCCGCGTGCTTCCTCCCGTCGCCGCGACGGACATGGGAGTGAAGGGCATGTCAACCTAGGCTTCCTTTGGCACTACCAGCGTTGCTAGGCTTGGGCACAATCCATGGGCGTCTAAATTTGCCCCCCTGTCGAAACCTGGGTCCTCTCCGCCGCCCAGCGGAGTGGTTGTCTTAATAAATAAGGACGGGCTTCCTGCGTTTCCCTAATAGTTGACCACGCAGTCGCACCTTTCACTCATACGCGCCAGCTAAATAAAGCTGACCTCACTCTCACCATCATCTTGTAGCAACTCTACCTTTTTAACGTCTACGTCAGCCTGTACCGTATTAGCTCAACACTCTGCTGCCTTGTTTGTCTGCTCTGCGTCGCTATAGTAAGCCGAGCATCACCAAGCCGCCGACGCCGACACCAATCGTCATCTTCCTTGGGTTCCGAGCGCTGGGCTGTGTATAACACCGTCCTTTTCGCCGTACCTGTCCCCCCGAGTCGCACTTGTCCGCTCTAGATTCCGCTGCCTCTGTCTTACCCCGCTCATCTTACCCTAAACAAGGAGGCAAGGAGTGTTTGTCCATACCTGGCCTATCAGCTTTCCCACCTTGGCACACGGCATCGCTACACAGTCCAACTCCACATTACCAGCATCCTACACTTATACTATCGGACCCGCCGCCTTTTTGGCAACCGCACACGCGCAACCAGATCCCCATCTTCACCGGTACTATCACATCACTGCCAACCCCTTAGTGGTTACTAGCGTCTACCCCAGATTGCCACCCGCTTTTGTCTTGTGACAGCACCCGCACACAAGACCTCGAGTTCGACACAACGTTTTCCACCACGACGTCCTCATCAGTCGAAACGTTTTCTACCGATACTCCCCACACAAGAATCTACCTGGACATTACTTGAAACCCGCACAACAATGTGCGTCGCTGAACTTTGCGTCACGGTCCTTCCGTGCCAGCACCGCTGGTACCACCTCGTCCGCCCATGCAGCCCTTCTAGCAATCTCTCCACATGTGGAAAGAAGCTGGGAATTGCAGGATGGGAGGTCAAGTGCAACCACTGTCCTTACTGCCATGGCCACGTCTCCGAGTTCGAGTACAAGCTCATTGGTGACGGTCTAGCACCACCAGTCGGATCTCTATCAGGACTTGCCCGCGCACACTCGACGTCATTGAACGCAGCTCGTCGGGACATTCGCCTCGACAACATCACTCGCACCGACAGCGCTACCAGCGTAGGGAGCAAGAGCAGTCTCGTCACAGCAGCGTCTGAGAAGAACCGCGCCATGAACTCTCGCCTAGACGCCTACTTCTTCCCCTCTGCCGATTCGCCATACCCCGCCGTACGAGAGGACGATAACGAGAGCAACACTGGCGGAAGTCCAAGTGACACTTCTGGCAGCGACTACACCAGCGTGCGACACCCCTCGGTCTCCATGCCCATGGGTTCAGAGCCGTACAAAGCCAACATGCTCTCGCGCGTCCGGCAGCGAACCAAGCGCATCTCCACCATCTTCAGATGAATCAACAGCCATATTGTGCTTGCCTTGGCCACGTCAGTTGGTCAACTGCACAGCCCACATCTCCTCTCTTGGGAGTTTGGATGGCGCTGGCAAGGGCCAAGACATGCAGGTCTAGACCGTGGCTGAGAAAGCGGTTCTCAGCCAGATCCACATTACCACAACCCTCGGCCCGGGAGAACATTACGATGCCACAATCACATGCGCATTTGTATTGATTCCCGCGGAGAGGACGTCACCAGCCACACCTGTCAGCTGGTGCCCGGCCAAACATCTCAACTCACCATCACCACTACCACCACTCCACCCTTCACTTTCTGTATCTGCTTTACCTTGGCATCGATTAGCGCGTTCGAGTTTTACATCTCATCTCTACTTCGGATACCCACACTGCACTTGCATTCTCGCGCACGAACATGTCCCGGCGACGGGTACATGTGCGCTCCTATTTCGGCCGCGGCGTTTACACGAAAAAAGACAGGGAATGCTTTTTAGGAGGGAGAGGGGAGGCGGGTTCGCCGCGAACACTCACGAAGATTGCATGGGCAACATGCGATCTGCTCCGCTCCTGGATCTGGGTTTATTGATGAACTTTCTTGGCGTTGGGCTGCCACGCAGCCTAAAATCACATGGCGAAGAAAACCGTTTGTGCGTTTCGCGCGAGAAGCACAGGCTTTGTCATCGCCGCCGCCGCCACACGTTCTTCGCTTGTTCTTTTCTCGCTTGTCGCTCCCGATTATGCATCTGCACGAATCGCGTGAATGACTCGGTGGAGATGTTGATTATTCTAGAAGCTAGCCTGTTTGTTGGAAATGATATTGCATTTACCATCGCGAAAGTCTGACGTGTGTGCTGCGTCCTATGGGTGGATTCTTCCCACACCGTACATTGTTTCACCGCTCGCTCGCTCGCTCTTTTCCCTCTTCACTCAATTGCGAAAATTGTAACCGCCAAGCAAACAACATTCACACCGGAAACAAAAACCTTCGAGCCCCGCCCGAACTCTCTTTGCGAATCCATGTCTCCTAAGAGAAAAAGCATGCAGCTGCATACCAAATCGTGCCACACTTCCGAGCCACACCCCTGCCTGAGCTGTGCCACACCTCTCCCTCACAAAACAAACCGTTATTCTAGACTTTACCTGCCCTTTTCTGCACAGGCGGATTATTATTTCTTCTGCGCTATTGATACCCACTCGCAGTCATATCTGCATCTACCTGCACCTCGCGACGCATACAGCAGCTAGTATGCACATTGCATCCCTCGTCACCGCCAAGCCCTGGTATTTGCATGTGTTGCGGATACTGGTCTTTTTTTCCTGGCAAGTTTACACACCGCTGGGTAACCGGAGCCTCCGCTCCGCTGGCACTGGCCTGTTTGTGTAAGGCCGCGGCCGTTCCGTGTCCGTACGACGGCACACACACACATGGATTCTCAAACATACTCGGCTATCACATCCTGCGACTCGGGAAAATAGAAGGCCCCTAGAAAGCATCTCACCTACGACTATCTTTCGTGGACATTCATACCTTTTCACATGCTTGGTGAATCTAATTTCTCACTTCCGCATCAACTGATGCCTCGGGTGTCCTTTTAATTCGTCTCCCTCGGTTCTACCATGTTTAAGCTTTCGGTGAAACGGGGCGTCATACGCCATGTGAATCGCCAGTTCAGCATTGCCAAGTAAAACGAGGTTTAGCCTCGTTGGGTGGGAACAAGAGTGCTACGGGAAACTTCCATGCGAGATGTGCCCGCTTCAGAGAATCCGAAACAGGGAACAAGCTTACGTCGTGGGGCCGGATAAGCTCTACCAAGCAAGTGTGTTTTGCTTGTTCTGTCCATCTGGTTCCCTTTCTTTGGTCTGTGCGAAGGTTTGGGCTCGTATCTGGTTGAGGAATGCGATCGTCGCGTTGATTGCAACTTCATGTTCGGGCCTTTGAAGAACCCCCGAGTATGTTGCTACAAGGGGAATAAGCATAAAGGAAAACGGGGCGGTGGTGTGGAGTGTGTGTGATACGGCTTCCTAAACTGGTGGTTGGCATGCTCATCTGTCGTCAGTGATGCTGTTCGTATAAAAGTTTGGTAGAGAGCCCATGCGGTGAGTTCGACGAGCTTGGATGATCGACGTGGGATGTGCGAACCCTTCAAGCAGATGAGCAGGAGCGAAAACAAGCATGCTAAGCAAACCTGAGGGACAGGCTTGTTTCTCGTCTTGTGTGCATTTGAGTGTAATCTGAGCTATGAGTGTGTAGTACTCCGTTACCAACGTACTCTACGCCTCCGCCGTGGTGGTACATGTACATGTATAAAGTCACATTGACCATACCACGGCAGATCAATACCATTTACATCATTGAATCCAGCCTGAAAGCAGGGAATAGGTTCCACCCAAAATTCAAGGTAGCCATCAAAAGCGTAGCAAAGCTCCACGTCGCATTGCAACCCTTCCCCCCCCCACTTCATGGCACCATCTCCAACAGATTCCAGAATAACATACATCACCCCAGAACCTGCACCAAGCCCTTCTCTATGCCGCAGATCGACCAGCTAAGCCTTTTCTTCTTCTTACACGCCACTGTAAAAAAAAAAAAAACATAAAACCCTTTCGTCGCGTCTGTGACAGGCTAGAGCGCGTTCCTGCCCTGTGTTACCATGGTACACGTCCTCTGGCACTGAGGCGAACATGTACAGGAACATGTCGGTAGTACGAAAAAACAAAACAAAATACAATCCCATGCATCCGAGGGTAAGTGCGGAGCAGCAGTGACGATCTTCATGCAAAGAATGCCAAGTTTCTGTGGAGCCGGGCAGACCTTGAGCGAGGTCGAGTTTGTGGGAACGATGGAGTTGGTACCGAGCAGCGCAATATAGTCGCGTGATTAGGTCGTACGGTCGGTGAACGCAATGAACGGTATGATCGGCTGAGCGGATGGTCTGTGGAAAGCAGGCAAGATGATGGTCATAGTTGTGATATAATGTGTGAATTAAATTGCTCTCGTTGTTTCCGATGCTCGTAGCCTGTTTCCCCCATTTCCCATAGGAATACATAGAAACTTTGAATTCATGACTTGTAACTTTGACGACGATTTATGCTGCTTCTGCCATGTACAGATTGCTTAACGCTGACTATGCAATGCAACTACTCAAATGCGTCGTGCACTTCCCAGTATACTTACTTCTTTGGTGCCTTTCCTTGGTATTCAATATCGTACTGGAAAAAGCTATCCCAGATACTGCCCTTCCTTGCCAAAGGCGATCTTGCTTGGCTTGCACTCGGGCTTGCAGTCCTGAGGTCGGCCTGGCTCCCTACTCTTTGCTTGACAGGAGACGTGTTCATTGAGCGCAGGCTGGATAGTAGAGCGGGCATGGACGATTTGCGTTGATGAGACTGGTAGTGAGAGACGGTTACCTATCGAGATGTTAGCCGAGTTGTTAAGATGGGGTGAGGGGAGCTTAGATTTACATGAAGCGCAAACCTAAGGTCCCCAGAGCAGGTCGCGCACATTGCCTCCGACTCCATCATCGGCTGTCTTGTTAGCTTCAGATCCATTTGTTTCAGTCTCTCTCAAATTGCTCGGGCCATGCCCACCCGCTGGACTCGCTCCTCGTGTAGCAGTTGCCGAGTCGATATTGGAATCGACGCGTTCGGCTGGTGAGAGTGCTTCGGCTGAGTTGTGCCTGCCGACCAGAGGTGTACTCTTCTTACTGGTGCCGCTGCTGCGACGGCTATCGAGCGACTTGCCGAGTTGGGTAGCTGGATCCATCGATGACTTCTTCTTCGCCTTTTGCATCTCCCCTTGCCCTGATTCTAGACTGCTCTTAACGGTCACAGTACCCTTGATACCTGGTGTTCCGGGTGCCATGGCTTTCTCTTCAGTGGCTTCCAGCAAGTACCAGCGCAATCCGTCTGAAAGCTCAAATGGATTGTCGTCTTCAAATGACACCGCATTGCTCGAGGCGACGGACCGGTCATCTAACGATGCACGAGGTGCACCATCCAGAGTTTTAGAGAGATCGACAACCCGCTCTTCCACTTTCGATATGCGTGCAACAAGCCATTCTTTGCCTCCTAACCGGTGCGTATCCTGTTCCCGAAGGAAGAAGTGTGGTGCTCCCACATTAAAAGCAGCCCAAGGACGGTGCGCATTGTTGCGTGTTGGCAGGAAAAGGGCAAGATCGCCTTCTTTGAACGAGCGATAGGCAATCTTGTCGTGTGAGTCTGCCTGGAACCGATGTGCTTTGTCGCGATATGCTCGGGCTTCTTTTTGCCACTTTCGTGCCGTGTGCTCCATATCCCGCATACGCTTCGCCACGGCATCGCTGAAGGTTTCAAGGTTGAAAAGCTCCAATTTAGAGATCAGGTCCTGGTAGCGCTGATCTTCTTCCTCTGGGCTCGTCGCTTCCGTCCATTGGAGGAAATGTAAATCCCCTACGTCTTCTAGGAAGCGCTTCAGGGGAGTAGGCGAGGGCGTTGTGGTACTTCGACTGAGCCCTGCGCTGGTGTCGGTCATGACAGTGCTGCCACCGAGCCTGGAGGCCCGTTGTAGTACCATATCGCCGTTCTCGTGTGTAATAACAAACCCGAGTGCTTCTAACAGACGGATCAGGCGTTGATGTTGTGTATATAGACGCTGACTGAGATCCTTTGCACGGTTCATACGTTCGTGAGTGCGCGACGAATCCACCTTCTCTAGTTTGCGCAACTTCTTCTCCACTCGCATGAGTTCAACATCAAGGCTGTTGGTGTGGGAGCTCTTCTCGGCCAACTCTGTCTGAAGACGACCGACCTTGGCTTCTTCTTCCTCGACTCGCTTTCGCAAAGCTTCAGAGCCAGTCTCTCCGTCAGCAAACTTGGAACGCAGCTCGTGCAAATGGTTTCGTTCCTCTTCAAGCTCTGCAGTAACCGAGACCACTCTTGCCTTTTCTGCATCGAGTTCATCTCGCACAGATGCAGCCTCCTTCTCGTGCTCAGCAAGCTTGAGGTTGAATTCATTCTCTTGTCGTTCAATTCTGGCATGAGTATTTTCGTTGTCTGATTTGGCCATCGCCACAGCCTGTTGGAGTTCTCTTTGATGGTTGAGTGACCGCACAGCCAGATCCTCGAGCTGCGCAACAAGCGCGGAGTAGTCATCAGGTACGGTGGTATCAGGGGAGAGATGAGTGAAGGCTGCGGTCAGTAAGTCCACTTCTTGAGCTTTAACAGCCTTGCGGTGGACGAGCTCAGCTTGTAGTGCCTCGACCTGCTCATTTGCGCTCTTGCTCTGTTCCGCAGCTTGTTTGCGTACTTGCTCGAGCTCGGAAATGAGTTCCTGTACTCTGGTGTCGATACCAGTCCGCTCATTGTCGCGACTTCCCAAAACACGATCCAGCTCATCTTCAGCCTCCTCAATCCTAGCCTTGTAGGCTCTGATTTCGTCTTCAAGCGCCTTCCGCTCGTCGGTGAACTCTTTCTGTTGCGCTCGCATGTTCTCCATGATGTTGTTTTTGGTAGACATTGCTTCCTCGAATCGGCGCTGTTGATCCGCGTCCTCGTCTCTCCGCGCCCGCGCATCCTTCTCAAGTTTCATGCGGGCATCCTTCTCTGCCGCAAGCTCTTGTTCAAGGCAGAGGATACGACGTTTGTCTTCTTGTCCTGTATTGGTGGAAAGCCGTCTAGACGAAATCGAAGACCGCCTAGAATGTTCTTCTTGAGGTCTTGGGGAAGCCACGCGCGCAGTGGGGGTTGGAGGCTCACTTGAGTCGGGAATGCCAAACGACGGCGGGGCACCCCCTATAGAGAGCCTACTGATAGTGTTTTGGCGATGTACTAGATCTTCAAGTCGGCGGACACGGCTCTTGTAGCCTCTCAATTCATCCTCGAGCTTCGCATTGCCTTCTTTCAACACTCGCAGCTCGTCATCACCTCTCACCATAAGTTGTGAGCCTCTGCCGAAGGCTGGCTCATGCACACTACCCATCTTGAAGTTCTTGGCGCGCTTGATCTGTTGCTTCGTAGGGCGGTCCAGATCTTTGATGGCCTGTGAGAATGCTTCAGCCTCAGATTGTTGGCCATCTAGCCTCTGTAGATCTTTGAGGTAGTCTAGAAGCTCCTGCCGGGTAACTGTAGGCCAAACCGTCTTTTCTGGTTGTACATTCATTTCAAACCCTAGCGTGCCTCCTTGTACAGCATCCAAGTTGACAACATCGGCAATAGGTTTCAGCCACCTCTTACGCCGTCGCTCCTCTTCTTCTTGAAAGGTCGCCATCTCCTCCGCAAGCGACGACGTATCCCTCTCCATTCTCTCCATCCACTCCCGCCTTCGAACAGCTTCAACGAGTAGTGTACCGTACACGTAGGGCAAGCGACCAACTAGAGAGATAAGTTCGAACGCTGCGACGCCCTCTTGCGGTATGCTGATTTGCTCCAGGTCTGCGCCCATGCTCGCTATAACGGATTCGATTGTCGCGATGCCCTGCATACTCTCGATCGAGTTCCTGATGGCAAAGTTTTTTTGTTCAACAGCTCGGCGCACTAGGTCGCTCATCTCTATACTGTATTCTTGTATCGCCGGTAGGAAATTTCGGGTATGCAGCAAAGCCATCTTGGAGACTTGCGCAACCGATTTCGAGCTTGCGTCCAAGCCCATGACATGCTCGTAATCAGATTCAACTTTCTTTGCCACTGCGTCGATTTCGTTGTATAATCGATTCGGCTCTTCGGTATCGTCCACAATGGATCGGCTCTGGCTCTGGCCGACAGCGTTCAGCAACTCGTTGTAGTCTGCCCCCATTTTCTCCAGCTGCTTGCTCATCTTATCCATACGCTCTCCGAAAGTCTCTCGCACGTGCTGGCTAGTCGCTGTAGCCATCTTGACCGCTTCAACATCGAGGAAGTCTTGGAGCGTCTCACGAATAATCACGTTGTTGGGCATATTCTTCGTAGATCGCATCTCCCTAGCCAGGAAGCGCTTGAAGTTGAGGATGGCTGAAACTGTCCCTAATTGCTCGAAATCCCCGTCCAGCCTTCGCAGATTGTCCCCGGCCTCTTTCTCCACACCGTCATACCATTCCCTGGCAGCCCGGTATTTCTGCTCCAACCCTTTGATGTGTGCATCGTGGTTTCCCACTGCGACTTGCGTACCCCTTTCGATGGTGGCTTGTTCGGCGAAATGTTTCGAGGCTATACGTGACATGGAGTGCGACTTCTCGAGCAGTCCAAATGCCCAGTCGCGGCGGGCTTGGAAAAGTGCCTGCCATGCTCCAAGGTCGGTGTTTTTGGTAAGGTGATTGGGCGCATCGTCGGGGATGAAGGGATCGGGTAGTGGCGTAGAGGATATGGCAGCCGGTGGATTGTTGGAGAGCTCGCGACTAAAGACGAATATCTCCTTCTACACGCACTCGTGTTAGTATACCGTAGAGACGAGAATAGGAGAAGTTTACCTCGGTCAGGAGTGCTTGTAGCTTCACATGCTTCCCTTGCGTGGTGAGTAAGACCTGCTGTTCAGGCGCTATCTCCGTGGCCCTCGAGATCCAGTCCTTGAGCGCATCGACGGATGTAAAGGCAACGGGATCAGCGTCGAGGCGCTGGCCCGTATGAGCTACAGCAATCTGTAGCGACATTCGGCCTTGCCCTTCTGCTTGCTGGAATCTTGTCAGGGCAGCACCAGCGGCGATTTGGGGTATGGAGCGTTGGAGCGTGAGCACATGGGAACCAAATACCGCCAAGGAGGGTTCATGCAGGGATCGGCGCATGGGCCCCACGCAACTGCATCATAATGAAAGTCGCGCCCGGTCAGATGAACATGGTCTCAGTCGCATTCTTGGAAAACGCTTCAAGACGGATTACGAACAACATGGCAGCACACGGCGACATTGATATGAAAGATGCGACGGCCAAGGTACAGGATGCAAACGACTACGCGGATTTGCTACAGACAAGCCATAGCGACGCGTTCGCGTTCTCTGATACCGAGAGGCTAGCCTTGCAGCTCCATGATCAGCTCAAGGAACTTGAATTGCAGCAGAGCCTCCTTCAAGCGCAACAGCCAGGCACGTTCTACCATCCGGCATATTAAGTGCACAGGGGATTAATTGAAGATTCAGCACAAGCGCATGACTTTTTGGCGCTTCCAGATGACTTGCTGGAGGAGCGCGTGACCATAGCGCAGCGCGAAGCCATGGAGGCGAAGGCTGAGTATGAGATAAGGAACAGAATCACGCACAATGTGCTAGTTATGGACCCTATACTGAAAGCTGTTCATGGTGGCGAGCAGACTCTGTTTGCTGAAAGGTTGGTCTCATGTGGACAGCTCGAGGACAGTCATCTAACAGCCTGCAGACGCATTCTTCCACTCATCGGCGAGAATGACACTGTTTCGATGATCCATGCGTCTCAAACGTCGAAGCTTGCTGCTACTACACAAGCACTGAGTAGAGCAGAGCAAGGAAACATTGTTGCAAACCAGAAGAATCGGGGCTTGGCACAGACGATGCTTGCGTTGGCTGAAGAGATGAAGGCGCAATCAGTACGGGACATTGAAGACGGGCAGTTGCGCAGCCAGGTGGATGCTGTCGACAAGCAGCTGCAAGATTCAAGGCGAAGAGTCAAGACACTGAAGGGGATATTGTCAGGCATGATTGTCGGCAGCGGGATCAATTGGGCTGCAGATGATGGCTTGACCGAGCTTGTTATGGGCGACGAAGAAGATGGTTGAGGCATGATTGAACATGGCTTTGTGGCTGTGCAATCAAACTTTGCTGTAGTACCAAAAGGTGCGATGGTATCAAGTCGCCATGGCTACTGCACCATGTTCTGCTAGTGTTTGTTGACGGAAAACGGTGTGGGTGTTGCTAGAGCAATGGTACCGTCGTTTACTGTCGCGGCAGTTTGGGAAGGCGCGGCGGTCTAGGCGAGCCTGACCGTCTGCGTGCCTGCGTGCCTGCCACGGCTATCCAGAGTTTCTTGCATGGCAGGGGCAATGTCGCTGTTCGTGAAGCCTTGGCTTGGCTTCGTTTTCAGACTCTACATGGACCTGGGAGGTGGAAGTGTATTTGCCAGCACCAAAGCAGCGACCTTCCCGTCTTGCAGGCCGAAAGCGGGCGCATAGACTGGCCATGACCCAACATCAAGGCGGCCATGGACTCGACATGCTGCGGGGTCAGCCACAGCAGGTAGGCTGACATGTTAGCTCACGTACGTGTAGCAAGTGTTTGGTGCGAACATGGAACCGGGCTGCAGGGCTCTCTCAGTAGGCGGCCAAGGTACGCGACTGGATGCTGGGTGCTTTGGTGCTCGGGGAAGAACACCAGCCAGCCGCGCTACTGTAGGGAAGATAACGTCAACCAGGGCCGCTTCTCATGCGTCCAACGAATGGTAGACCAGGCTCTTCTGCGTGCAATCTAACCGGACTTGAAACTCGCCAGGAAAGAAGGAGATGCGCCGTGTCGCCCGCGAAGGGGGGTGGGGAAGAGATGGGCGACCGTGGCCCGGCGTGCGCGCGCAGCGTCAACGGGCACAAGTCGCGGAGACGGGCCTTTCCCCCCCCCCCCCTTCGTCTTGATCTCCAAGTAGCCATTTGCGTCTCCAGCACCATCAGAATAGGACTGCAAACCCTGGCGCCGGCCGTCTGCTTGTGCGGTCAGGGAGCGCAGCTTCCGTTAGAGAAAGGAGGGGTGGTGGTCCGGGTGCGTGTGCTATGGCATGGCCGCAAAACAAGCGTGCTTACCTAATGCAGTTGAGCTGCCTGGCCGCGCTGTGAGGGTCCTTTGCGGTCCTCGCTGTTTTCGCAGCGTGCTCACCAAAACCTCTCAGTGTAGACCGCCCATACAACTTCGGCCTGCAAATCTTTGGTGAGTCGTCCCCGGCCCTTATCTGACCAAGTCGCTTGAGTGCCAGCACCACTTGCAGCAACCACATACTTTTTCTACGCGTTTTCCCGCCGCTTTTCCCCCAACTGCTTCTCCCCCAGCCCTCTTTCAATCGTCTTTCGACCGTCAATCGCGTTCGATTGATTCTCCATCGCCGTCACCACCACGAGCAACCAGGCCCATACTGACCGCAAAACAGACCTCAGTCAACACTTTCCATTTTACTAGATTCTGCAACTTTGGTGAGTACTTGCACCTTCTCTCATTGTAAAATCGCGCATCACCGCGGTCGTGTTGTGGTGTTTTGCGACCGCGTCACTTTGCGCGCATCGCAGTGCTGCACCACCGCAGCAAGCACCAGCTAACACCCAACCCCAGCATATCTACCAACACTATGCCCAAGGAGAAGACTACCCGCAAGGCTGCGCCCAAGTCCAAGGCCGACGGTGGCAAGAAGAAGAAGGGTAAGTCGTTCACGTGAATCTACCTAATCCCCTGCTAACATCTGCAGACCCCAACGCGCCCAAGCGTGGTCTTTCCGCATACATGTTTTTCGCCAACGACCAACGTGACAAGGTCCGCGAAGACAACCCCGGCATCAAGTTCGGTTCGTTTACGTCTTGTCTTCATCTTCAACCTCTTTTCTAACCATTCATAGGTGAGGTCGGCAAGCTTCTCGGTGAGAAGTGGAAGGCCCTGAATGAGAAGCAGCGCCAACCTTACGAGGCCAAGGCTGCGGCGGACAAGAAGCGTTACGAGGAAGAGAAGGCCGCTTACCAGGTATGCTCATATGCATCGCAAGTCTCTAGCATCATACTAACGACCCCAGGCTGCCGACGAGGAAGAGGAAGAGTCTGAGTAAACATCACCACTCATCCATGTTTCCAACCACACCCCTCATGGCAACGATGTTGATGTCTTGTCATGCACAGCCTAGGCTACTACCAAGCCTTTCTCGATTTCATATGTGATCTTCCTACTTTAATGGGTTCGTGTTTCTCTCGCGGAGGAAGGACGTCTTCGGCTAGCAAATCTGTGGTTCATTTCGTTAAAGGACGGTCGCAGTCAGTACGATATCAGCGCTGAAGGCGGTTGGTCATGATGTTTGGGCGTCTTATTAACTCTGGACGTCGTGAAGGGAACATCACGAAGCTCATGACCAAGTCTACGTGTACACTAGTCAAAACTGCGGTATGGAAAATCTTTGTTGCTTCTATTGCTTATCACCACTGTTGCTGTGTGAGTTGCTGTGGACATGGTCATGGTTTAGCAATGCGCATCATGCTCTTCGTAGCAGGCCACAGCTGAGGCCCTGGGTGCTCGTACTATGAGTGGGGTCTCAACAACAAGACAGACCCTTGACAATATGGCTAGAAAATCTTTGTCTTACCCTCTTACTCTCACCCTCTCACCCTCTCACCCTCTTACCCTCTTACCCTCTTACCGCCAAATCGAATACCCGCAGCCAACCCACGCTCCTTCCCCTCTCACCCACCGCTTCCCTGCGCCCGCAAACACCTCAACGAAACACCCACCCACAAGTACCCCTTCTTTCCTCCTATTACCGTATTACCCTTGTGTATAGATAACCTCTTACCACCCATTTCTCCCATCAACCACCTCGCTAAAGCATCAAAAGCGTCGTTGGGCTAGTGGTATGCTATCGCCTTCCCATCGTCAAATCTCTACAACGAAGGAGGCGGGGATCACGGGTGTAAGTATATAATACCGGTACCTACCAAGAGTTCGAATTGGAGTACTAACAAGGTTCGGATAGTCGAACCCCGTACGGCGCAATTGCTTTCTTTTTGGTTGTTGGTCAGGCGTGCGAGAGGGTAGGGGGGACGTGGCGTAAGGGGTTTCTTTGCTGCTAAGGATGATGTCATGAGTAGGAGGAAATAGAAGGATGATTGGCTCCTCTTCACGGACAGGCTCAGACAGCCTGCAATTTGGTAAAGGGTCGCATATATTCTTGAGTGAACACACGATTACTGGAAGATGGTGGGTATGTCTCTTCCGATTTTTATACTTTGAGAATGCCCTTGGGATAGGTAAACGCCTGGCTTTGCCATCTCTTTTGAATGACACAAGAAACATGCTCGTCTCTTAGACCTGGCAACATTCTTCACGACAAGTTTGGCGCAATTCACGTCGCAATGCACCCTCACGCTGCCCCTTCTTCCTTAGTATATGCGTACTACTCTCTCTGCAACACCACCATCACACCCATTATGCCCAGCATGGCCTGTTTCAGCCAGGGGTGCTCGCTCAGCAGAATGGTAACGTATCCAACAAAGGGTATGAAGCCGACTACGCTTCCTATGACGTCTTCTTTGCGATTGAGGAAAGATTGACCGGCGGCGTAGAGTTCCGTATCGTCTGCGAGGTTGTTGTCACCCTTGGTAAGAAGGCGAAGAGGTGTTTTGCTGAATCAACTGTTAGTACAAGAGGTCTTCCCCAAGTATGACAATGCGCGGATCCTTCCAAAAAAAAATGGTCCCATAACAATAATAATTTTCCATAGCCAAGCCGTTGTGGCCCAGTCTGAAGTTGAAAAGAAGACTCAAGACTCACCCTCCACCATATCTCCTCACAACACGATGCACAATCGGAATATCCTTGCCCTTGACATTGTACACCACAATCTCCCCCACTTGCGTATCCAGCCCCCGATTCCACAGAAATAACAGGTCGCCTCGTTGGAACGCAGGCTCCATGGATCCGGAAAGTACCACGACGATGGGTGAGGGCGAGTCGGAAACGACTGAGAGTCCCTTCCACATCATGAACGCGGTAGAGAGGACAAGCGCGAAGTTGAGGACTTGTGCGGCGAGTTGCCGGGGCTGCATTCCTGCGAGGCCTAACATAATTGCGGGTTTGCGTGCGGAAGTTTAGGGTAGTGGACAGAAGGCTTGTGGATGGGTGGTGGTAGTGGTGGTGTTGTTGTTGTTAGAGAGTACGCTGCCGGGTCGCGAATCTCCACTGTGGGGGATGATGTGGTGTGTCGTTTATGCGTCACAATGGTGACTGGTTGCAGACGGCGCAGCGATTTGCGCGTCGGGGCGGTTGTGAGCGCGAGTGTTGATGCCAGATGTCCTCGGCTTCCCGTTGGTTGCGGGCAGCTTAGTCAACTTCCGAGTGGTGAGCTATGAACTCCGCCGTCGTTGCTCTGACTATCGCTCCAACACGAGAATGTTGCGAATACATCGCACCCTCACATGACTCAGTACCATAGTTTGTTATTCGTAAATCGCATACCTGACGTTTTTGGAGACGAGAACCTTCGAAGAATGCTGCCCTCTATCACCTTGGTGGCTTCCTACTAGAAGCTATCTAGGTGCCTTCACCTATGTACCAGGCCCCCAGGTGTCAGCCCTCTACACCTTTACTTATATTAAGCTTCATCTCTCGACAATCCGGTCTTTTTCCCAATCCTACACGTTTTGATATCTTTCTATCGATCATACCATACACTAATACCTTGACTTCTACTTACACCAAGTGAATCATATCCATACTGGGGTTGCTTAAAACTTGGCCATATCTAATCAATTACACGAATGGAAAGCTTAAATAACTGGAATGATGCATCAAGGCCCTGGAAGTCTGGTTCAGTATCAAGAATTAGCATCCCACTTACCGCCATGGCCTGCAGTTATATGTATAGACAATGTGGCCCCACAGAAAGTCCTGCGAGTCCGCCCCAAAGGATATGTTACTCTCGTATTGCTTCTGGGCGTCGACCTGCGTTTGTGAATATTTCATTCCTGAATGCGCCTGTAGACTCGCTAACACAAGCAGTCGCTGGGCACACATGCCAGACTTGAGCGAATTTGATGCTAGTGTGCCATTCATCCAGAAAGAGCTGGTAGAAGCAACGACAGGACTCGGCGATGCGTACGAGATGGGCAACAGTACCCTAGATGGAGGCCGAGGTCTGGACTATTGGCGAAAACAGACAATGTACCTGGCTACAGTATCAGACGCCGAGGATAGCTTATACGGCTTAGACGAAACTGCGTGCTCGGACCCTGATCTAAGGAGAGCTGTTCAACTGAGTAAGATCGACTACTACGGCTGCGATACAATTCGCAAGGTACAAAATAGACCCAAAGTACTCTCTACGCCGACCAGCTCACCTCCGAAGTCAGACATGGTCGTAGATCTGTCCGACGATGCAAGTGCTCCAGCTTCGAAGGGTAAACAGTCAGTCAAGAGTTCATCCTTCGGGCAATCGTCACTGCTGGACAATGCTTGGGGTACTTGGAGCCAAGGTATCGCGGACCCTACGAGTGATATCGTGGAAGAAGAGCTGTAAGCATGCTAAGACTCCTCCAAAGACAATCTGACTAATTCATTTGGCAGTACCGAAAGTAAGGATTATGTTCAAGTTCGAGTCGGATCAGACAATGAAGTGTATACTCTACCCAAAAAGAGCATGTGGTACCGGCCATACTTCCGGGATGCCAGATTTGGAACCAACTTCTTCGGCTACAATAACGACAAGTTGGAACTCCAGCACCCCACGCTCGACAGAATCGACCCAGGGCACTTCCGGTTTGCCGCAGAATACCTTGAAAGTGAGGATTTCGGCTGTAGGCACCCTCAAAACGACGATGAAAACGAAGAGGCCTTTATACAATGCGTATTAGCCTGGTCCGTTGCAGAGAAACTTGGAATGTCAGATCTCATGGATTTTGTAGTAGACAAAATAAACTTCATCGATATAAGCATGTACGAGGTATTAGCCTTTGCCAGCCAGATCTACAACTCACCCGCCTCGGGCTTGCCTTCCCATGATCGACTGAAGGACCTTTTGCTCACCTACATTGGACACAACTACTGGGTTTACCAAGGCGACGATCATCTGCATTCAATCTTTGTTGAGACGGTGCAGCCGTTGCCTGAGCTGGACAGGGATATCTGCCAAAGACGGGTTTCGCTATTGGAAGAGCGCGCCCCCGCGGAAGACGACCATGAGCAAGGTGAGCAGAATGATAACAACGACGATATGGAGATCGATCGATGGGGCGTTTTAGGGTACTGAGGATAGTATTTGTTCTTTGGAGTTTTACTTTACTTTAGCGGATACATTTTACTTTGGGTAAAGAGGATTCAGTGCATGCGATGATGAAGGGGGGGGGCAGTCTTTTCTTGATTGCGCGTGTCTCAAAGAGTCATCATACTTCACAAGGAGGGGTCGTAAAATCCATGATATAGTTTCAGTATTTTCCATCTCATTCATGCTTCGATCCAAACGAGGTAACTCATCCTACGATAACCGGTTCGAGCCAAAGAGAGGTTTTGAATACAAGTTTGGCTATCCGTCATGTCACAAGGCACACGGTGAGTCCAACAAGTCCATTGTCTGACCAATCGCAGCTCAGTCAGAGTCGCTGTCCCCGAACTCAGGCACGTTTGGATCTGCACACAGCATTAGTCAAACAGCTTCGATCGACCGCGCAGTCGTCGCATCAACATACCTCTGAGCGCCATATACTCCAATGTACCACCAACCTTTTCCATCAAATTATCCTTCACCAGCGTCAACTCCTCTTCCGGAAGCAGCGTATCCGTATCCGCCATATCAACCGACACACGGATGCCCTGGTTCCCCGGCCCCAATCTCGTTATGAAATCCAACAAGCCATGCATGGTAAACTTCGAAATACCAGAGATGGTGACAGTGCGAAGATTGGGCAGACTGGCCAAGTGCGGCAATACATCATCGTTGAGTTCCAGACCGCTAACATACAAATCTTCGAGGAGAGTGAGATCTGCAACGATAGTCTTGAGATGATCGTCACGCAGGACTTCTGGAAGAATAAGATGCAGATCGCGTAATTGGCGTAGCTGGCGCACTGATTCAACCAAGATATCGAGGTCGTCTCGGAACATGCCCTCTGTGTCGCCGTTAAGGAACAGTACCCGTAAAGAAGATTGCTGGTGGACGAGTGCTTGGTGAAACGACTTGTGGTCTTTGAGCGTGTACGAGTCTACTTCTAGACTGGTGAGCTGAATTTTTTCTTCCAGTAGCACGGGCGTGACGACGGCGGCTCCGGATTGCAGTTTAGAGAAGCTGAGACGTTGAAGATCTGAGCATTTTTGCAGCCAGGAGATGGTTTCGAGAAAGACGTCGTGTTCGGTTGCTTCCAGGTCGATCGTGTTTTGGCTGTCTTCGATACGGAGTGTTTTTAGTGCTGTGCAGCCTTGTAGGAGAGACAAGTGCGGTATGGCGTCATTGGACAGACAGAGGCGGAGATCTTCGAGCGATTCTCCGTGGTTGTTCAGTGCGCGAAAGGTTCCCGCGCTTGCTCCGACGTCGCTGATGGTTTGGAGGGTTTGTAGCGTGTTGGGCCGCATTGAAGAAAGAAATTCGGCAAATTTTTGGTCCCGGTCGGTAGAAATCCAGGTGAAGAGCATCAGAGATTTGAACTGTGGGCAGTGCTCGTAGATGGATGTGTGGACTAACTGGTCCTCCAGAGGTTTGCCATCCCAGAGCTCGAGACTCTGCAAGCGTGGAAGGCGTGGCGTCCATCGGACCAGGGCACTGGGCTGAACTGGGGAACTGTTAGACAATTGTTAAGCTTTCGGGGATGAATCTATACTTACGCTCCCCACTGATAACCTCGAGAGTCGGAGTATGGTGTGTTACCGCTGCAATGTGTCAGTACTTTGGATACTCAACGACAGGTCGGTTGGTAGTACCTTCACCAATCGCATCGATGATGTCGGCCGTCTTTATCCGCGGGAACTTTCTGCCTTTGATGTCTGTCCCAGTCTCAGTCTTCTCGAACTGCTTCATTGGGCCAGAAAAAAACTGTCTTGGGGTCGTTACTACCGAAGCTTGAGTACTGTAGAGGAAGCCAAACTCACTTTGACACCTTTGCCCGGAACTGATCGTCGTCCAGCAGGTAAGCAAGGTCGCGGAAGTCAAGCGATCGAATATAACGGCAGTATGGGAAGAGTGTAAGGTCTAGGCTAGAAGCAACAATCGACCGCCACAGGATGGACCATTTCTGGATAGTGAGTAGTTTGGTAGCGGCCGGTAAGCCGTGTAAATCTTCTCCTCCGCCTCGTACTGGCGCAAGATGGTGTGATCTTCCAGTTAAATGAGCATAAGTACCGATCAGCTCGGCAAGATGGGTGTTACCTACTTGTACAGATGAGTTAATGCAGGAACGGCAAGGGCGCGGCTCGCACAAGCGCAGTTGAACAAGGTATCAAACTGTTCCTGGTATGTAAGTTCTTCGCATAAGAGATGCAGAATATCATCGGGGAGCGCTGCTTGAGCCATGACGTCTGGAGGGGTTATTACTGAAGTCGGATTGTTGATAGTGTGCCCTGGGTAGCAGGCGCGATGATGTCAATGCACTAGCGCGTCAAAACGCGCTCTTTCCGCTTTCAGTCATGTCGCGAACGCTGCTACACCAGCACTACATCCCGCCACAATGCAAATGGTCAGGCAAGGCGGACAAAATGGTCGTACTCAACTTTACCCTCACTCCTGAGGCGGCTTCTAAAGTCCACGACCTTCTCGTCTGCCTCGGCAAGTTCAGCGATACCGTGGCCATCGAGGCGCGGCGAGAAAAGGTAGGTTTGCCACTCTTCCTTGCAGTCAGCCCGCCATCTCATACCTCTCGTCTCAGTTCACATTCACCGCACTCAATTCGTCTAAGTCCGCATACGCTGCTGTTACATTAGATGGCAAGCAATTCTTCGCCAGTTATGAGTGTGTCCCAAGTCATGGTGGGCCGGACGGTCGCTTCACGTGTAGCATGTACACCAAAGCGCTCTTATCAGTCTTCAAGGGGCGGCTGTACGATCCCATGGGTCGAGATGGTGCGATAGATCGCTGTGAAGTGAGTGTGCAGGAACGGGAGAACGAGACGCAGTGCCGATTCATTGTCAAGATGGTTTGCAACCAAGGCGTCATCAAGACGTACAAGCTCACTTATGAAGCCGTGGACGTGATGCATGCGCTATTCGATCGAAGTATAGCCAAGAATCGGTGGAGTATGCACTCGGGTGCCGTCAAGGAGTACATCGAATATTTCGGCACTAAAACCGAGATGCTCGACATCTTTGCCGGAGAGGACGGTCGCTGCGTCTTTAAAAGCTATACTGAAAAGATATCCAACGGGAAGGAAATCTTAAAGCATCCACTCGTCACAGCTGTGGCAGTCAATACATCGGATTTTGAAGACTTTACCGTACAAGCTGGCATGCACATCATCATCAACGTCAAAGACTTTAAAGCGATTGTTGTACATGCAGACACTCTGAAGACGATTCTCATGGCCTTCTATTCTCAGCCTACTCGGCCATTACAATTCAGCTATGGATGCGACGGTCTGCTCTGCGAGTTCACGCTGATGACTTCAGGCGACTACACCGCAGCTCCACCTACACCCACACCCGCGCCTCAGGCAACAAGCAACAGGAATGCATCTCGTACACCGTCCACAAAGTTAGCGGGGCGTGAAGAGAGTCGCAGCTTTCAATCTGATATGCCACCACCCGTGCAACCAGCATCGCGACGCGATGGCTCGAGTCGGCTCGGTTCTCGCCAGACTTCAGCACAGGCTCAGCCAACGCGACCCGAGTCGGAAAGTCTTTTCGTGCCGGAAGATGAAGACGCGGCCTGGGCGCCCCTCGATTACGACAAGGAGGAGACTCTAGGCTGGGACGCGAGCGCTACCCACGACGCATCGGCTTTCCCGACGTTTACAGATAGCGGCAGTACATCCAAGACGAATACAGTTGAGAGCAATGAGGTTTTCGAGCCCACTCAGCGTGTGTCGCAGATCAAGGGATTATGGTAATAGCGTTGCAGGAGCTACACAGGTCCTTGGGGAGGGTCTAATAGACTTCATAGAATGTGGACATCGTTCGATACCATCCTACATATACATAAGAGTCATAGCGTAATTCTACTAGCTACTATCTGCGCAGCATATACATGAAGCTTTTGCGAATGAAGTGGTCCAAGAGTTGTTTCTAAAGGCCATGTGCTCTCACGCTCACCGCAGCGTAAATGATGCATAGATACATTCCCAAAAACACATGTTGCGCGACACCACACCGCGTCAAACATGCGGTTTCCATGTGTTCCGGCGACAGGAAGAAGGTATGCGTTGGTGACGTGGGTCTCGCGTATCGGCGGATAGCGGGGTTCAATGAGAACCCAGTAGACTCATATCTTCTCAAATACAAATTCTGGCAAGGCAAATCCACCATAACCAACCTAAGACCCTTCACAATGCAGCCGAAGCGTATCCTGGTCATCGCTGGCTCGGACAGTTCGGGTGGGGCGTACGTACGCAGCTATGCGTTGGACCCTCCCTCCTTCAGCCACTCAAGCTAACTGTTCATCCACATCAACAGCGGACTAGAGGCTGATCAGAAGGTGATTGCAGCACATGGCTGCTATGCTATGACTGCTACCACCGCATTGACAGCACAAAATACCCTGGGTGTGCAGGGCATACACCACACACCCCCCAACTTTGTGAAGAAGCAGATCGATGCTGTTTGTGAGGATGTTGGAGTGGATGTTGTCAAAACTGGTACGTGTCTGTATGAGCAGGTAGCAACAAGACTGAGTAGGTCCGGATGGGACTGATGTCTCGTAGGCATGCTGGCTTCGGCTGAGACAATCGAGGTTGTTGCCGATGCATTGAAAAGACACAACATTAGCACCAGCGTGGTTGACCCTGTACGTCGAATGCGTATGATCGAGTATCTGAACTAAACATGGCATCTAGGTGACAGTCTCGACATCTGGCTCTCAACTACTCCCCGAAGCCGCCATTACATCGTTAATTGAGCACCTCTTTCCTCACACCACCATTTTGACACCAAATCTTCCAGAAGCAAAGCTTCTCCTCAAAGCCACCGGTGTGTACATGCCTGACCCGCAAAATGTGGACGACATTGTCGCTATGGCACGCCGTATTCATGAGCGAGGGCCAAAATGGGTGTTGTTGAAAGGAGGCCACCTGCCCTTGACACGCGATCACGTTATCAGTAATGAGGAAGCGGAGGGAGAGGTAGTTTTGAATGTGTTAGTCGGTGAAAATGGAGTTACGCTGATGGAAAGCGAATACCTGCATTCAAAGAGCACACATGGAACTGGGTGTTCGCTAGCTTCAGCGATTGCCTGCAATCTTTCTATCGGAATGCCGATGGTCAAGGCTGTGAAAGAGGCCAACAGGTATGTCGAGGCTGGGATCAAGACAGCTGTGCAGATTGGCAGTGGAAGTGGACCGATTAACCACTTCCATTCGATATACACTCTTCCGTTTACACCCGGCAACTTCATCTCGTACCTGCTCGATCGAGACGATGTGCAAGTACCATGGAAAGAGTATACGCAGCATGAGTTTGTACAGAAGATGGGAGATGGCACTCTTCTTCTAGAGAAGTTCATGTACTATCTTGTACAGGACTATCTATTCTTGGTAGGTCTTCATTCTTCCTTACATTCATGAGAAATTTATCTAACAGTCGTACAGGTACAATTTGCAAGAGCCAACGCGCTGTCAGCATACAAATCAAGCAACCTGAAGGATATCGGCCGCTCCGTCCAACAAGTCGTCACACTCCAGGAAGAGATCAAACTCCACATCGACTTCTGCAAAGAATACGGCCTCTCCGAAAGCGACATCATCAAAGAGGAAGAGGACCAAGCCACCACAGCATACACACGTTATGTTCTTGACATTGGCATGTCACAGGACTATCTTGCCCTCCAAATTGCTCTCCTTCCCTGTCTGATCGGGTACGGCATCATTGCTAAGCGACTATATGAAGACACAAACACAGCAAGGGTAGGCAGTAAGTATTGGAAATGGATCGAGCAGTATGTGGCGGAAGAGTATAGGGATGCGATGATGCGGGGAAGTGAGCTAGTGGAGAAGCACGCAGCTGGATTAAGTCCAACTAGGGTAGAGGAGTTGGCCAAGGTTTTCGTCCATGCTACGAACGTGAGTATTGGTTGCAAGTCTGGTTTTGGGTAAGCACACTAACGAAGGGTAGATGGAGAAGGGATTTTGGGACATGGGCTTGAGAGCTGGGGAAGGATCGAGCTGATGGGGAGAGCTGAGTGCGTGTTATGGTCTTGATCATGGCCATAAACTTGCGGCAGAAGAATACATTGACACTCGATCGAGGCATCTTGCTGTCCTGGGACACAAGCCTCTCTACTATGGCACGTGTGTAGGTCTGGAGGAAAGTGGAGGGCAAAAGTAGAGTATATGCATCAACATCGGACGGTCCATGGTGTAGTCTTTTCTCTAGGCGGTGAACATCTTGTTGCTCACGTGCGCAGGTACGTGTCGGGGCTGCTCACTCGCCGTAGAACAAGTGACCCCACCACCAGCATTCTGGATCACAATTTTCACGCTACGTGCAAAAGCGCAATGGCGTGTGTATCCGCAATCCGGCGTAAAAGTGGCGAAATGGAGTTCTTCGCAGCTTCCCCGGGCTGAGAACGGCAAGCTCCGCGCTTACCCAACTGGGCGAGACCCTGGCCCTAGCGTGGTTAGCGTCTCGAAAATTGTGCAAGCGCAACGGAGGAAAGGCAACTTTTCAGTCGCGCTCTGCCCTCTCACTTCCACTCACAAACACCCTCGCCCTCTACCATCCGTGCTTCTTTTATCGCACAACCCGCGACACTTCTCCAGTCGCTTTATCGCATCTAATAAACCCTTTCGCGGTCTCAGATCCCGAAACACGCTCTCTTAGGCCCGAACGGTTCCCCCTTGACTCCAGTCTCTACCAAACACACGCACATCATGTCTTACGGCGGCGGTTACGGCGGAGGAGGCTATGGCGGCGGCGGCGGTCGCGATGGCGGCCGTGGCTACTCGAACGGGTACGAACGCAGCAATACTGGATACGGGTCTTACAGCAACTCGACAAGCCAATATGCATCGTACGGGTAGGACGATACACCCCCTTCACACGGGAAAGGCATCACAGTCGTGCTTCTTGGACAGCCCTCCATCTGCTATCATTCCTTACTATAGTTCTACGCGCAGTTCGAGTCCGAAGACCGCGCCTGCTTAGATTGCTACTCTGTATGTCAAGCAGGCGGTCACGTACTTGCTGCGAGAACGTGGAATTCCCCTTCTGTCACTCATTCCGTCTCAACGGCCTTTGCTAACATGTTCCACAGTGGTGGTGGCAGCTATGGCGGCGGCTCCAACGGCTACTCTGGTGGCGGTGGATACGGCGGCGGCGGCGGCGGCTTTGGTGGTGGTCGCGACGGTGGCGACCGCATGTCGCAGCTTGGCCAGGGCTTGAAGACGCAGCAGTGGGGTATGTCTGGCTATTTCCATCTTCCTCAAAGCAATACTTACATGTGCGCAGATCTCGACACCATGCCCAAGTTCGAAAAGTCCTTCTACAAGGAGGACCCTGCTGTCACCGCGCGCTCTGCAACTGAAGTTGCCGAATACCGCAAGGAGCATCAGATGACTGTTAAAGGCGAGAACATCCCTAAGCCAGTCACCACCTTTGACGAGGCTGGTTTCCCGTCCTACGTTATGAACGAGGTCAAGGCCCAGGGCTTCGCAAAGCCCACTGCCATTCAGGCTCAGGGTTGGCCCATGGCTCTCTCTGGTCGCGACGTTGTTGGTGTCGCCGAGACTGGTTCCGGGAAGACGCTCACCTACTGTCTTCCCGCCATCGTCCACATCAACGCCCAGCCTCTCCTCGCACCCGGTGATGGTCCCATCGTCCTCATCCTCGCCCCCACTCGTGAGCTTGCTGTCCAAATTCAGCAAGAAATTAGCAAGTTCGGCAAGTCTTCGCGCATCAGAAACACCTGTGTCTACGGAGGTGTTCCCAAGGGTCCCCAAATCCGTGATCTCGCTCGCGGTGTCGAGGTGTGCATCGCCACCCCCGGACGTCTCATCGACATGCTTGAGGCCGGAAAGACCAATCTCCGCCGTGTTACCTACCTGGTTCTCGACGAGGCCGATCGCATGCTTGATATGGGTTTCGAGCCTCAGATTCGCAAGATCATCGGTCAAATTCGTCCCGACCGTCAGACCTGCATGTGGTCTGCTACATGGCCCAAAGAAGTCCGCCAACTGGCTGCCGACTACCAGAAGGACTGGATCCAGGTCAACATCGGTTCCATGGACCTCTCCGCTAACCACCGCATTCAGCAGATTGTTGAGGTCTGCACTGAGTTCGAGAAGCGTGACCGCATGGCCAAGCACCTCGAGACGATTATGAGCGACAAGGACAACAAGATCCTGATCTTCACAGGTACCAAGCGCGTTGCTGACGAGATCACCCGATTCCTTCGTCAGGACGGCTGGCCGGCGCTTTGTATGTTGACTCACTTCTCATGTCACGAACACTGCTAACGTACTTTTAGCTATCCACGGTGACAAGCAGCAAAACGAGCGCGACTGGGTCTTGAACGAGTTCAAGACAGGCAAGAGCCCCATTATGGTTGCCACCGATGTGGCTTCCCGTGGTATCGGTATGATTGCAAACCCCCAACACTCCCTGCTCCCCCACTCCTCTCCCAACTATTGCTATGCGTGAACTGCCATTGTGCTCTGCTTAGGTCGTCTTGTGCGTTTGTTACACTCGCTTCCATGACATCGTCCTGGGCTTGCATCTCTCTCGAATCTGATCCCCAGGGATCCTTGGTCACGCTGGCGAAGCCTATTGTCTTCGCTACCTTCTGTTTCTGGTATTACCGACGTACTACTGAAGCAAGCTGCTTGAGATACCTGACTTCCTTAAGTCGTAGTCTCTTCCAAGGGTTTCCTGGACCAGGAGATATCCATAGCCTTCCCACTGGACTTGATGCCGTGATCTTCGTTGTAGCGCACAGAGACGGTTGCATGCAACATACTGCAGCTTCACGCGATCCAATTATGATCGTCGTTTGCTCTTTTTTATCAGTCACTAACCTTTGCTCTTCAAGATGTCCGCAACATTACTCACGTGTTCAACTATGACTACCCGAACAACTCGGAGGACTATGTCCACCGCATTGGTCGTACTGGTCGTGCTGGAGCTAACGGAACTGCCATCACTCTCTTCACTACAGACAGTATGTATACCTTTGTCTTTTGGTGACAACAAACCACTAACGATCATCCAGACTCCAAGCAAGCTCGTGATCTCGTCCAGATTCTTACTGAATCCAAGCAGCAGATCGACCCTCGTCTGCACGAGATGGCCCGTTACGGTGGTGGCGGTGGTGGCGGTGGTCGCTGGGGAGGTGGCCGCGGTCGCGGCGGAGGCCGTGGAGGACGTGGTGGTAGGTCCCGTTAGCCTTCTCGACAATGAACGAAATCTAATTCGTATGGCAGGCTGGACCGGAGGTAACAGCGACCCCGTTCGCAACAGTCGCTGGTAAATATGCGATCGATCGCATTCGTTCACGTTATGAGGACGATGAGCAACGATTTCAATCCTGCTTTGGCGTTGGAGGTCATCATTTCAGACTTTCCTCATGTTTCATCCCTTTTCCAAGTGCGACGGAATGCCGCTGTACCTGCTCAGGCTCTGTCGTACGCTGATACCCAAGGACAGGGCTGTCATGTCCAAGCATGGCTATTGCGCTGGCTTGGCAGAACAGTTTGCCTGCATATTAGACTGGTATAGGTTTTTATTTTCCTTATTGAGGTTGCGTATATGCAGCCTCTCTCCGTGGTCATTCCGCCACCTTGCATTGTGGCGCTGGTGGCGTTCATATCCAGAAAAAGCATCTGTCCATAATAATTCTATAGAATATACTTGCTCCACATCTTACTGCATATACTTACCTTCTCCTGCCAGTGCACCCCTGTTTTGTTTCCTGTCGAATGATTCTACTTGATGACCTGGTACACCAACGCTCTTCCGCTTCGATGATGTCATCTCTAAGCCTTCGCGCTGACTAACTGAACCCATCATGGTGCCTTCTCGTGGGCTATATCCCATTTACGTATCACGATGCTGAACAGAGCTTCACTAGGGATATAGCTGCGAAAGGCTTTTCTTCGCATTCAACGATTGCAGGGTACATAGGGGGTCCAGAACACCACCACCCTACGGCAATATTGACGACGACGACATTGTGTACATATTTTTACTTCACTTTGATTCGATGAGTGTATGAAGCATAGGTATGCTACGACATGGATCTTTCACTACGTTTGCCTACCGATGCTTGACGAAGGCTTGAACGCTGGGATTACTCATGTCACGATGAGAAAGTTTGGAACGCCATGTTGCCCTTGGCTCTCCCAGCCGTTGAGACTTGTTCAACTATTCCATCGGATGATCGAGACCATGGTCTGCGAAGCCGGATGAGAGCGGGCGGGGTAGCGTATACAATAGGCACCTGATGAGATGAGCCAATCCGTCCATGGGGCTAAAAGCAGATTCGACATAAGCATCTCTGAGTGGAGTTGAGATAAAGTGTAGACTAACGATGATCCGAAGCACGCGGGGCATATGAACAGTAGCTGGGGGCCGGTCGCGGATAGGATGACGATTGCTGAGATGGCGCGGCATACGCTTTGTGAGCCATGGGGCGGACAGTCCGTCTGCGCGGGAAGGAAATAGCCGGTCAGCTTACCAGCGTAAATGAGCTCTACGAGGCGTAGAAGAGCGCGATATACATCGACATAATGCTCGTACGTGAAAGCCGATGTCCGGGAAGCGTACACACCTGACAATTGCGCGAGGACTTAGTGTATCTGAAGTGCGATGTTGTGCAGTAGCGGGATCGATCTCGTCGTCAATCTGTAGCAGGCGGTTCGAATGCTTGGCTCATGATGCTTGTGACGATGACCTGGAGACTCTTTACCAGTTTGAAGGCCAAGAAAATGGGCTTTTACCATGGTGGCTTCACTGAGATGAATCTTGCCGTTGTAGCCGCTCATCGACATACCGTATCTGTTGGGAACAAGTCACTCCTTTCGTGGTGCAGCAGCTGGCGGAAAGTCGTTCGGTTAATGATAACAAGTCATGGTCAATGACGGCAATATGCATCAGGCTCGGTACCAAGGTATGACCCTCGCCAAAGTTGTGTGTTCGAGATGGATTTCTGGTGTGGTTGCGTACGGCGACGCCGCATTCAGGAGGCCCTTGGGACCAGATTCGAGGCAATTTCTGTTAGACTTGCATCAGATTCAGGAGAAATGACGCAGATGGACCATACCAAGAGCTGTGTGATGCAGATTGCATTCGTCTCGTCTCGTCTGATGCGCGCACTTGTCCGAGCTGCAGTTCGGGCAATTGAATGACAGATCATCGGCCGTTACTGCCCGCTAGGCGAAAGAGACGCCTGAATCCTCTCGCTGGACCTAACAACCCATGACGTGGAGCTAGGTTCGCACTACCAATCCAACAAACCGGAGCGATAGATCGAGCTCCGTTTCATGTTGCAGATGTGTAGACTAAAATATAACAAGCTTTATCGAATTTGACCGGAGTGAAAACGTGTTCCAAGTGTCGGGAACTGGGGACAAGCATCAGGAGTTTTCGCACGGGATACAGACGGGGATAAACCAAGCGGACAAGCAGGCCGTCCTTCACTGGGGTCGTTCCGTGTCTCCCTTGACTCGACATTGGGGATTCTTGCAAAGATCGGAACAGGGAGCAAGTCATGGAAACCAGACGAGCATGTCGGTTTGAGCGAGCGCCCAGATGCGCTAAGGCTGCGAAGTCATGGTCATGGAGAGGAAGGCAGGAGCAGGCGAAAGAGGCCTAGCAGCCCCACCAAGTGAAATCGAGTCAAGCGGCAACAGACGATCTGCGGGCTCCAACGTCGGCCATTCTTCGGTAGCGCAGCATGCCGCTCTCTTGGGCGCAGATGGAGGTAGCTCCTGACATACAAGCGTTATTTGGCAAGGACAGGCGGATTGAATTCGAGTGCGTTACCAGATGGGGTGCATCATCATGGCTCCGCGGGGTAGCGAGGGCTGATCGGGCATGGTAGTCTTGAGAAGCGGGTGATGGTGTGTCGGATAACACGGCCAGTCATGTTAGACCCTCCCTGAAAAGTGGGCGAGCATGCAAGGCTAGGTCATGACCGACGATTCAAATTCGTTGAGGTGAAGAAAAATGGAAAAGCCGAGCATCTTCACTAATACCGCGGGAATGATCGACAGCCTCGCGACCAGAGCGACAAGGAGGCTGTTGAATGATGTGCTTGGCGTGGAAAAGCGAGGGCGTTTGAGGCAGAAGGTGTCATGTTGCAGCCGTTGGCCAAACGAGGAAGGTGCCCCAAAGCGCTGACTTTGGGCGAGGCGTGCACGCGGGATGCGACTGGGGTCCGGAATTCACGCCGACGTCGCACACAGCATGCATGTACTATTGTACATGCGACTAAGTGTTGACGTGCATATTGGAATTCCATGATGATTTCCTCGACATCACAGCCCTGCCACACGTGCTCCACGCCGTTGCCCACCGTATTGCGGTCAGCTGACGGTCAGCTTATCATCCTCCCCACCATCTCCCACCCTTTCCAGTGGGCTTCTCTTGGAGGCAGAATGCACAATCGAGCTTTGTAACAAGGATATCTTGCATCCATGCCCATGTCTGCAAAGCCCCATGCGGCACCTCGCCGCCGTTCTCTCACTCTATGGACGGAACGGGTCCCGCTGGATGCGCACCATGCCGCGTGGTCTGTTACGCGGGCAGCGACGAATTCCGGACAGCTAACATGATGCGCATGTGCGTCGACTTGCAGCAATGACGATGGCTGGACGTGGACCAAGACGTCCAAGTCGGCCTCGAAATCGGCCATTGTAGCGCCCGCATCACGACACCCTTGGTTTGGTAACCTCCGTGCTCCCGCCAGCCTCCCTCCACCATGGGATGAGCAAAGGTGTGCTCGCCTCTCCTAGGGCGGGCTCCGTGCACCCCTCCGCCACGAGGGGTCTCTCGGCCTAACCCCCCTGAATCTCACCGATCTATCTAAAGCCACGAACCCACTTGGTGCAGCAGGCGGCCGGTCGCCCTTGTCGCTGTCACCCGCTCGCTCGACTTGCAACCAGCAGAGCGTTCCTGGATACGAAAGTGCCAGGACATTAGCCGTAAACCCCGGGCTTAGAAATACGTGCTGCACTCTCGCGTCGGCTAGTGGCTGGCGACTATGCAGCCTGCAACGTCTCCTCGACGCCTCTTGACACTGCAATTCTGATTACCGTTTGGCATGACACAGATGTCATGACTCCATCACCCGAAACCCCCTTCCAGCATGGCAAATGGTCACCGTGATATGATTGGCAACAGAATCAGCATCTCGGAAGGTCCTATCTGGGAAGGAGTTGCTGCGCGACGCTGATGCTGCGAGGATGCCATTCCATATCCGGAGTTGAGTTGACATCCGGGCCATGACTGATGTCCCAATTCGCCCTCACCAGGCTGTTATGTAGAGGATAAAGCAGAATGCACACTAGGCCAGACGTCGAGTTGCGATAGCCTAATCGCCATGTGGTGTTCGCGTTTTAATCGAGGTTACCTCCCGCTCCCGTTTGACGGCGCAGGTGCGATAATTAGTGGCATCTGTTCGTATCATCCTGGGTCCGATCATTCTTGGTCTTGAGCGTCCAATCACGTTGAGAATCACTCGACGAGATGCGAATCATCTTGCTTCTGCCCATCAGGTACCAAGAGAATGACATTGTGATTGCTGTCACCCAGTAGAACGATGTCTATGACGAGTATACCGAGCTGAACCTCAGATAAGGTCATGCGCAGGCGAAGAGTGACTGGGCTAGGTGCTTTGGAGTGTCGGCAACTTGATCAGCCTCTCTTGGGATAGCGACACACGTCAGACATCGAAACCTGGCATGTTCCGTCCAATTGTCAAACTTATACAGTGACATGGTCTCTCATGTCGAGCATATGCAGAAGATGATTTTGATCGTGTCACAAAGCAGCAAGGGTGTAACGGACGAGGCCAGTAATTTGAGCACACTATGCGCCGTGGTGAATACGAAGAATTGGAAGTGACGAGGCTGCAGCTTGAGCCTGCGACCCGTGGTGCTGATGAGACTCGCACACCGCAGCACGCAGAAGATACATGAAAGTGCCTGAGCCCACTCTATACATAGGCTGACAGAAACGAGACGCCATGTTAGCCGAGCGTCCACGTTTTGGTGTAATCAAAGCCAAGCAGTCAAGGAAACAGTACAAGGCTAGGGTGTAAAGTCATATAGTCTGGGTGAGTTGCGGCAAAATGTTATTGCAAGGGTGGATGACGGACAGGGCAGGAATCAACATGGCACGCTGTTGTACTGAAATTTGCGGCGGCGAAAGCAAGGATTGGAACCAGAGTGAAACGGGCTATGCGACGTTTGCTGCGAAGATACTTCAGTGCATCTCGACATGTGGGATGCCGTGAACATGATGCCGCCCGCGGCGAAGGGATTAACCTTCGGACTTTTACCGTCCGGAGTGGTCCAACTGCGTCAAATGACGAGCGACAGAGAGTCTCCGTCAGCAGAAACGCGGCGTGCAAGGAAGGCAACTGGCTGTGTGTCTCTAGCAGCCCACGTCGCCATGGCACAAACAACAATGGGAAAACGAGCGGAATAATGAAAGCTGGTCATGTGTTCCGGCACCATATACAAGCGGCGATAATCAAGCCAACGGACGAGCACCTGCCGCCTCTCATCGGTTCCATGTTGCTTTTCGTTCACACCGCAATGATGAGGTAGGTCGGCTCGGGTTCGCTCTCATGGACGCATTGGGCATAATTGCCGCTGGTCGAGGTCTGTGCCGTATCCAATATTTGCATGCAGTCGTTTTGCAGGCCGCTCTTGCCGAGGCCCGCAAAAGCCCGGCCGAGAGGAGAGGTGGGTGCTGGGTGGGTGAGTACGTGAGTTTCGTGGCGGGTGTCGTGCACAGCGGCGGTGATGTCGCTGACAGTTCACAGTCGTGTGCTGCAACTGGTGTGATGTTCTTCGCGATGGTATACTCTCCAAGGCTCATCTAACGTGGTTTGGGTAGTAGGCTTTGCGAGACTGTGCCATGCCGCGCCTAGCGCCAGGAGCTAGCTTTCAGCCTCATGGCATGGTCGCATTCTTCTCTGAACCTCTCGCGAGACACGACTTGTGCGCACGACCACTATGGCCGGGCTAGGGTAAAGCCGAGGCTGGCTGCCGATGCTGAGGCCTGCAAACGGGTGCAAAGGGCGGTCAATACGTCAGGCTGTTTAGTCAGCCCGTGCACAGGGTGAGGGCCTGTCGGACTATTTTTCTCACTAGTGCGTCTGTCTCTCCTGCCGCCTAACCATCTTCTGTGTTAGCACCCTCTTTAGCCTACGTCGCGAATCTCACCAGCTCAACCACCATTACCAGCGGCGCCCCGGTACCTTGCCCTAACGTTGCCGTCACCGGCGATAGCTTGCACACTGCCCCCAGGTACATCAGACACCGCGCGCACCCGCAGTGCAACTACACGTGCAACTGCCACCAAACAACGCGATCGCCGCCCTCCCGGCGCGCTCGCCAGTAAGGCGCTCCACTGCACTTTCAGGCCTTCTCTGCGCAGAATCCATCCCACACTGGCGCGCATATCAAAAAAGACACTAGATCGCCCTAAGTGACGGTCCACTCCCGTGGACTTGCTATTGCTGCGTGCCCACATCCGAAGGCTGCCCTCCAAGGACAAGAGTGCGTGGCCGCGACCGCTGTGTGTGCCAAATTTCCACGGAAGCCCGGCTGCGACAAAGAGGCTGATCGGTCGGCACCCTCGGCGTAGTTGAGCTTTCTGGGACAAGCAGCGCTGGAAGAACCAGAGTGTGCACGAAACTTTCAGTCATCCATACCTCACCGGGCCGACTGGAACCTTTGCCCCATCAGTGTGTGTGCGGAGCCATTCAGCGACAGGCATCCAAGAGCGACCTCTTCACCTTCGGCGAACAAGCTCACCTCAACCCTGGTTCTTCGTCACTAGCGCCATTCTACCACGGACCCATACTGCACGTCCCCCTCATCGCCTACTAGAAGCTCACCCTCCCTCGACCACGCTTGCGTCCCACACTCTTGCTCGCCACGCCAACCCAAGCTCGTCCTAGGCCAGCCACCCAGAACAGCAGTCATTCCCACTGTTACGGCTCGGCTTTACCGACTAAGTCTATATCCCTGTCTTCGCCTTCACGGGCGCCAATTACCTCATCGAGCGTGCTAAGACCTGGTGGGCAAGCCGCGATTTCCTCCAGCCCGCTCCATTGGTGCTCGTTCTCCAGGCGCACGCCACTGAGTCTAAAAGCCTTTAGGCCGCGCTGTCACTAGCTGTGTTCCATATTCACTCTCGCCCCAGCAGACCCGCTGTGCAAGCTCGTCCTCCGCTAGCACCAATTGTGTACCCTTCGCGTTGCACTTCACTCTGCACCGCGCCAGCTGCTCCGCGATTCGAGAGATCTCTTCCCGCTAGCCACCTCCCCTGCCCCGGTGCCCTCGTCCTTGCGTCTTCCGTGCGTTATCTTGTCGACGGTGCATATTTGCCGAACTGCTTGTCCTCCACCTGAGCGTCGTGGAAAACACACCGTCTGCAAATCATCCGCGTTTAACTTCCACGCTACCCACGACCTGACCACATTGCTTCTCTGGTTCTCTGGCTGTGCATCTCTTGGCCGAACCCAGGCGACGTCTTTATACGCTCTAGCTGCTTGTTTTCCACAGACCGCGGCAAATCATCCGAAGACGGTTTGCGACGGACATATCTCTGCAGCCATTCCTCCTCGTGGACGCACGCATCCAACCATCCAACCTCAGCTTAGAGTCAAAGGTACCTCGACACCTCGCCTACCTATACACAGTCTATGGACGCACGACAAGCAGACTACCCGCAGTCAGGTTTGAGCTCGCCCTACCCAACCTTTCCTGAACCAGCTTCTGAGGGAACCTCTGCAGATCAAGCATCTGCTGCGCAATACCCTCCTCCAGGTCCAGATCCTCGATCTTCCAACCTCACTCCCAGTTCCGACTACAGTCTGAACCCTTCGTCTGCTCGATCAGGCTCCTTTCCGGAATACATTCAACGTTCGTATCAACCCGGTGCTCAAGGGCAAGCTCCCGGTGGTATGGCGCAACAACAGAGTCCGTCAATGTCTATCCCAGATGGTCAAGCAAATGGCCATCAATCACCACAACAACTCAAGTCTGACTCGGATGTTCCTATAGATCCATCAATCGCCGCCCAGACGAGCCCGACTTATGCGAGTCACCAACAGCAGTATTCGCCCTATACACCCCATCACGATATGCAGCATTACCCGGGTCAGCCCCAAACACCCATGGGCTATCCCTCGCGCCCTGAATGGGCAGGGCACTACCCTCAACCAGGCATGCACTACGGGCATCCCGCTACTTCTGGGCCCCCTGCGCCCGCAATGGTTTCTCCTGTCCAGCGACCACCAACTGTAAGTATTTCAGGCCAATCCTCATTTCACACTGCGATGTACACAAGCCGCGCTCTGTTCTGTTTTTGTTTATTTCTATCTTTGCGAAATGCCGATAACTAACACCTCATTCGCAGGGTGGACATCCTTTGTCGACAGTTTACTCATTTGTCCCAATTCCTGGCGCTCAGCAACATAAGCGACCACGCCGGCGATACGAAGAGATTGAGCGCATGTACAAGTGCGGTTGGAATGGGTGCGAGAAGGCGTATGGCACTTTGAACCACTTGAATGCGCATGTCACCATGCAATCCCATGGTGCGAAACGAACTCCAGAAGGTAAGTACACCCAGTTTTCTTGATTATTGGTGTGTTCGTTGTTGTAGTGGTGGCCCTTGCAAGACTAGTGCGCTAGGTTAGCACTTGGGTTCGTGCTGATCCAGCGCCATACTGGTCGCGTACCCCGCGCACTGGGTAGCTTACGCCGGAAGCTAACAGTCCTCAACCCATGCGCACTCTTCTTGGCACCTTGATTCCTCTTGAAAATAGCGTGCTGACTTGCCATTACAGAGTTCAAGGAAATCCGCAAAGAGTGGAAGGCGAAGAAGAAGGAGGAAGAGGCTGCACGCAAAGCCGACGAAGAGCGACACCGCGCTGATGTGCAGCAGCGCGCTCACGAGGGTGGTCCCCCCGAAGCTCCTGTCTACGGACAGATGAGACAGGCAGTCGGTGTCCCCGGACAAGCCCCCCAACATCCTCAACTCCCTCCTATTGGGTATCAGCCTGCCGCCTCTGGCAATACGGCTGCTCCTCAGTACGGCACGCAAAGTCCAGGTCTTCCTGAGGGCATGGCCCAGTATGCCACCCCAAACAGCAATGCGTACAACAGTCCCAATAGTAACAGCAGCAGTTACCCACAATCACCCTACGGACAGAACCCTCAAATGTACCAACAGAACCATTAAGCGTATCATGGCAACCGACAAAAGTACCAGCTATCGAAGCCAGCCTTACACAACGTGTGTTAGGATCATGTTCGCCTGTCTCCTACTCGCGAGCGAGTATTCACGACTCTCCTTATGGTGGCTTCTATGCGTCTGTGTCGCGACTTCATGCGACAGTCACAGCATCTTTCTTCCGGGGTGTGCTTGCATTTTCAATCGGCGGCGGCTGTATGTTTCTAGTTATGGGTGTTTATGGATGAGACTCAAATGAGCCATGATGCGCGGTATGGCCACGGGCTGTGTAGAAGTGTTGCAGAAGAGGTAGTACGCCACTTCAAAGTTGCCGCGGGTCTTATCCAATGTGGGTAGCTATTTGGACGTTATGCATGTCGCGGTAGCTGTTTTCTTTCCGATTACATGTTTTGCGCGTCTCGGTAACGAGAGCTTAAAAATCCCTTGATTTCAGACCTTCATCACAACGGGCTAGAACGACTGCATGCAAAACGGCGCTCGAAGCAGAAACAATTATCCATTTCCCTTTGCTATTAACTCTATTGCGAGTGAATTCGTGTACTGCATCCTATCGACACGTTTACTTCAAACGCACACTGCTGGCTTCTTTGGACATTGCGTGTCGCTCTCATGTTCTCATATAAGCAACGTGGAACGAACGAATGCGAACGCACCGAGTCATAAGCTTACTGCCCATGGAGCTTCTGCCTGCGACTCTTGGATACCGTGTGCCTCTTGCATTCTCAGTTGCATAACCAAACCGTCCTTTCTTGAAGCACATCAGGACTCATGGCAGCGCACTGCTCATGTCCGCCAGTCCATCCATTACGCAAGGTCAACATATCATTGTGTGCATCCCATGTTACGTCGTGCCTGTATACCACTACTCTCGGTGTTTGCCGCCCCCCCCCCCCTCAGCCGGCTTACCTACCCTTCTGGCACCAAACAATGATACGCGTGTCTCTCGCGTCTGCTCGAAACAACACATCTCTATGCGGGGTGCGCAAGGATGACAAAAAGCCCGTATCCGCATTTCGCCCGCTAGGTGATTAAAGTCTAGATCTCGGACCAGGTATACCTCGCTTCCGTCGTTCTGCGATCAAGGATTGAGATGCCTGGGAGCCCTGCCGCCGAATCTCTCGGCTCATTACGCATATTCTTGTCTTTTCCCCCCTCCGATGTCCGCAGCATAGATCGCCACCCGCTCATCGCTCTAATCTAATCGCTCGCATGCTGGTCTATTCTGTCGGCTCTCTGATCTTGCTTTGCCACGTACGCATTACCTACCGCGACTCTTGTCGCGCTCGTCCCCCGTGGCGAAAACTATCTGCCCGAGCATCGCACCGATCACCAGCCAGAAAGAAAAATAGAAGCCAGCTGCAAATGTACCGAGTGTCACCTTTGCGCGCGGGTTCCCGTAGCACGACTTCTTGCAAATCTTGCATTCTTGTAGCTGTGTGCTGATTCGCTGCAGGTAAGGACGGGCAATTGATTTCTTTCGGTTACAAAGAGCCAATCGTATTGTGCATTGTTTCCTTTGCATGGGCTTGTTTTTGAGACATGTCTTTCGTATCACGCATGACGGTGAAGGGTGCTGACAAGTGAGTGGTATGCAATTGCGTGTATGACGCACAGCAAAGCGGGCGCACGCTCACATGAGATGGAGCGCTGGCCCGTATTCGGGGATAATAAACGGTGTACAGTACTCTCATACGACATAATGCATATCTGTGACTGAGAGGTCAAGGCTCGTGGTGCCAGTCAAATGAGGAAGGAACGGAACGCTGTCTGCTTCGAATATGTGTTGTTTTCTGGCCCTGATGGCTGCATAGTAGGTCTGTCTATTCGCAGATATATTAATTTGTCTGCCGGCGATGCACATTCAACAAACTGCACGCCAAAGATGACGGGGTTGGCGGATGCCCGGCACCGATGGAGAACGTGATGTATGTGTGTGGACGTTTCGCGTGCAGCAAGATGCGTGTTGCCCGTGTGACAAGGCTTTTGCATGCCTCGCGTGCTGATAGGATAATGGACGACGGGGTATGTTCGCATTATTGTGACCGCAAAAGATGTGAGGGGCAGGATTAAGGTGCGGCTTGTGACTCCCGTGTCATCGATTATCATTACACAAAGACAATTCCGAGACACCATTCTGTGCGGTCATGCGACCGTCCGCACTCTGACAGACAACGAAGACCGGAGAGACGGAGGAGGGCTGGCTGGCCCAGTTTTTTTCTTCTCTTCCTTGTATCCATCTCACAGAAACCAACACATGACCTATGCGAAGTGCGGAGTGGTGGCTTGACGACTAAACTTTTTTCGCCTCCCGCTGCGCAACACTTGCATGGTGAAAACGGATAGTGATCGCGTTGGGCAATGTCAGCCGAATGTGCATGAATGATGACGCGCGATTTTCCTCTAGAGGGCCACCTCGGCAAACTCTCGCGGCAAAGGGGGAGGAGAAAAGAGAAGGGAAAAATCTGCAAGAGTCTGGCCAGGATGACGAGCTCAACAAAGAAGGAAAGTAATCGGCGACCGCTCTCCCCTCCTCTTTCTCTCTGCAATTTCCCGAAAGTAAGCTCCCTCATAGATGAGTCGCCAAATTGAGCCGAAAGCAAAAAAATTAAAAATTAAAAAAGTCAGATACACGCTAGAATCTCAAACCATCGCATCTGCAAGATCGCCTTCTAGCGGCTCATCAACCGCTGTTGTCAGATTAACCTACTTTTTAATGCCCCCGACGGTTGCTAGGCCTGGGTGTGATTTTGGGGGCGCGCCGTTGGAGATGGCGGCTTTTGGAGCTAGCCAGGGGAGCAGAAGGCTGTTGGCTGGCGTGACAGACATAACGGCGCACCAGGCCATAATTTGACGGCGGAAACTAGCATGAATGGGCTTGCATGGGCTCGCTGTGCTACTACTGCTGGTTTAAGGCGTGGGCACATTAAGTGCTGTTGCACAGCAGTAGCGTTTGGGTTGCAGTATTCCTTCCCGATGCCACGAGGGACGAGGGTGGTGGATTGTGGGCGTGCGTGCATTTGACGCGATGCTACTGTCGGATGACTTGCAGGTCAAAGGCAGCAAGGCAAGTGAGCATCTAAGGTTTTGAAGGCACATCCTTTGTGATGCCACGGTCGATATTGTGTGTGTGTGTGTGTGTGTGAAGCTGATAAATGGTGACCTGCAGACAAAATCGTTTCTTGCACTACGCTTCTTACTCCAACGAGCTTCCATAGCAACAACTACCATGACCACCACTACCGAACACGAACACGCACAAACGGCACAGCAGCTTCCCATCGTACATGGCTACAATGCGTCACAACAACGAGCGGAACAAAAACCCGTCCATCGAGAACCCAATCCATCCTCGCACTAAACTAACACTGCAACCCTCCCTGCAACAAATGCCACACATGCAGACGTCGTATCACACAAACAGCCGACAACCAGGCTTACATGCGACGGCCTCGAACAACCCTGATCCTGCGACGTTGGCGCTGCAACAGAGGGAAAAAAAAAGCTCCGGTGCTCGATGTGCATATGTTGCTCGCCGATCAGACATGAAAGCGAACGAAAAAAGGGCGTTAGTCGGAATCAGTCGCTCGCTAGACCTAAAAAGCGGTGTTGGTAAACATATCGCAAGGACAAGGTAAGAATAGAAGGGGCAGTTTATTTGCCGCTCCCCATGTCTTTACGCGAAGCTGGGCGCGCGTATCCTAAGCCAGCTTCGCTCGATTTCTCACCGTAGGTTTCTTTAGTCTGCGTTTGTCAGCGAGCGAGCTACCATACATATCTGCCGGGCTAAGAGGATGGTAAGTAAGCCCTACTACGATGATGGGCGATGGTGGCCCTGGCCTGGTTTTGGCTCTCCCGCAGTATAGTGCTGGTTCCCTTTCGGCTCCACAGACTCGGTTGCGGAAATGATGCAGGTTCAGCCTTGTTTGGCGGTCTGCGACGGTTCTGCTGCTAGAGCGAGGCGTGAGCGCCGCGGGATTGCTGGCTTAGGGTAGGTTGTTTTTCCACATAGTAGAACTGACGGGCTCCTTTTGGGTGTCGTTCGAGACGGCGTGCCCTGGCGTTCTGGCTAACGCTGTTCCTTGTACGGGTAGTCAGTAGTACGGGAGCGAAGGATTGAGGCTTGTGGGCGCTTTGATCGGATCGGAGGACGCGGTGTCGGGTGATCACGTGTGGAATGGGGTTCGGCCCGGCGACTTGCGCCGCTACGGCATGGGGGGAACTTTTTCCTGGCCAGACAATTTACGCTTTTGTACACAACGACTCGCTTTCTTCCGACCCCATGCTGAACTGTCGTGCGTGCCTTTGGCGATGCACACAGGCGCTCCATGGCCCAACCACTAACGCGCACCGCCTGCGCCGAAACGTGAATCCGCTGCTCGCACAAGGTCAGCAGCGCCTGCTGTCGACTCGCAATGTCGCCCGCCAAGAAAACACAAGATCCTCCGACCTGAGTGAGGCTGGAGGAGGCTCGGGAAATAGAGAAGATCACTTCAAGAAGTCGCCATTCGCTGCGAAACAAAAGAGAACGGAAATTTTAGCGCTGCGACAAACGCATGACCGAAGCGTCGACAAGACGCCCAACATGGCGAAGCTGGGCCGGAAGGATCCCCGAATATCTCAGATCGACTGGAATAGAAGGAAGCTGGAATTGCGTCATCTGCAGGACCCTCTGGAGCTTGCGACGTTTGTGAAGAAAGAATTGGCCAAGGCCAGAACCGAGGAGATGCTGCAGTTGGTGCGCATGGCCAGTCATTCGATGGAATGCATTGTCAGCTGGAATCATATTATTGACCATTACCTGAAGGAGGGGCGAGTCAATGATGCGCTTAAGATCTACAACGATGTACGTCTGGTGAGCATGAGTGATGTGGGGCAATGCTGACTTGCAACAGATGAAAAAGCGAGCGCAATTCCCCGATTCCTACACGTATACGATCCTCCTCCGAGGCTTGTCGATGAATGCGCATACATCGGGCGTCCTGAGCAAAGCCCTCTCTGTATACCACTCACTTTCTGCACCGAATTCGCGAGTCGAACCCTCCATCATACATACAAACGCTGCGTTGAAAGTCTGCGCAAGAGCGGGGGACATGGACGCATTATGGGGCGTTGCTGGAAAGATACCTGAGACTGGGCCTGCGGCGGCAAATACTATTACATACATTACCATCATCAACGCAATACGGCAAAACCTGCTGGTAGACGCACCGAAAGGAGAGAGTGAAGAAGAGAGTGCGGCAAGAAAAGAGCGTGGTATCATTGAAGGGCGGCGCATGTGGGAGGATATTGTTGGGAAGTGGAGGAGTGCGGATCTGAACATTGATGAAGAACTGGTCTGCGCAATGGGTAGACTGCTACTGATTGGTAGCCGGCCGCGAGACTGGGACGATGTGCTCTCACTAGTCGAGCAGACAATGGACATTCCACGACTCGTCCCTCGACTAGGCTCTGTAGAGCGACAGAACGCAGGTTTCCCACGCGTCCGAGCCCCGCACGTCCCGCAACAGTACCGCATCGACGACGACCACCTCTCCCCGGACGATGCTCCTACGCGCGGCGACGAGTTCCTTGCTCTAACACCTCAGGGCGTGGGCAGCGCTGTGTCGAACCCTCTGATATATGCTAGACCGGGCAATAACACGCTCTCAGTGATCCAAGAAGCTTGCCAGAAAATTGTTGCAAACAAAGCTGCACAAGAGTACTGGGACCTTTTAACCGATCCGGCGACGTACAACGTCGTCCCAGATCTCAACAACCTCAACATGCGCTTGCGCAACCTTCGCCAGAACCGGGCTTCGGCTGCTGCCGTTCAGCTAATGCAGCAAGACATGATGGACAAGGGTATCACACCCCGGCCAGGCACATTCAGAATAGCAATGAGCACTTGCATCCGCGACAAGAACAACCATAATTCCCTCAAACACGCCGGTCAAATCCTTACCATGATGTTCAAAGTTTTGGAGGATGCGGACCCGAAAACGATCACCATGTACGCCGAGCTCGCAATCAAGTTCCCTCTTGCCACAGGCTTGGATCTCGTCAATGCACTTACTATCCTCGCCCCTATTGCGAAGAACGTCCGGCTTCAACTGGGCGTCGGTGGCGGCCAAAGAGGATATAAGAGAAACGCCGGACCCCAGTACTTGAAGGGAGAGCCGAGGCAAGATGCAATCATTGCATTAAGAAAGATCCAAGGTGTTTATGACAAATTGCTATTTAGTAATTTGATCGCCGAGGAGACCAAAGTTCCATTCAAGGCTGAGCAAAGGAGGTTGTCTGCCTTTATCCAGAGGATATTATTCCAGGATGGGGTTATCAGACCATCAACAGGAAAACCTGGTGAGGCGGTGCCATTAGAAGAAGTGGACCTGCATGGATATCTTCAGGAAGCTGGAAAGGAGGAGGCGATAGAAGAAGGGAAGGAGGATAGTAGACCGGAGTGGAGGAAGCAATGGATGGACCAAGTGGAGAGGCCTGCCCGGCGAAAGATGAGAGTCTTGTCGGCTACGACGGACATGTAGAACAGCCATTCATGAGGGGGACTCATACGACGCCATGATCTAAAATATCTTGTACAATATCACTTTGTTATTCTTGACGACCATGCGTCACCTGGTCCCCAGCCGTATCGTATCTCCGTGTATTATGAGTATGGCATCTGGTAGCGATGGCACGTGCACTTCCCAAAACTACTCGAACCTCCGCACCTTCGCCGCAATCCCTCATCCTTTCTCACTCAAGCCCCCAACGAACCTCCCAACTCCTGCAACAACCCCACCCACATACCCAGCGCACCAGTATCTACGATGGGTAACGACGGAGGTTCTATCCCCAAACGGCGCGAACTAGTCAAGGAAGCCGCAAAAGCCTTGACAACGGCTCAGATCAAAGAGGCGCAAACCGAACAACAGGAGTACGCCTGGTCTACCGATCCCCTCACGCGCAAACCACTGGCTCGCCCGGTAGTCTCTGACGCTGCTGGTGTTCTTTACAACAAAGACTCGATTATTGAGTTTTTGCTCAAGGAAGACGGGGATGCTGAGAAGGCAGAGATGAAGAAGGTTGGAGGTGTCAAGGATTCAGAACTAGGGACATTTGGCGACAGAGTGAGGGGACTGAAAGATGTTGTAGAGGTGAAGTTTGAAGTTGAGGAGAAGGAGGGCGGGGAGGTTGGCACGAAAGATGTAGGCGAAAAGTGGAAGTGTCCTATTACTGGGGAGAGGCTGGGGGTTGGCAGTAAGGCTGTGTATGTTGTGCCTTGTGGACACGCATTTGCGGGGAGTGTGGTTAAGGAGGTTGCGGAGAGGGCTTGTTTGACAGTATGTCTACCCCAATCTACGTATTACAAACGTGAAGAGCAGAACAAAAGGGCTAACAATGAACCAGTGCAACGAACCCTACGCCGAAAACGACATCATACCCATCCTCCCCACCGTCCCCACTGATATCGCCCGCCTCAACCTCCGCGTGAAAACACTCAATGAAAAGGGTCTCACACACGCCCTCAAGAAAGCACCCGGCAGCAAAAAGAAGCGGAAACACGCCGACAAAGACGCCGACAACGGTGAAGCTTCGAAAATCAGCACCTCGGCGAAACCCTCGTCTTCTGATGAAGACAAGAAAGCAAAGAAAGAAAACGGCGCAACAAAACCAGCAGCAAACGACGGCATCAAAAACAGCGCAACAGCGTCGCTGACAAGAAAGGTGCTACAGGAGCAAGAGGAAAGGAATAAGAGGAGGAAGATGGCGCAGAATGATAATGTGAACAGTTTGTTTAATAAGACAGAGCATAAGACGTCGGCGGGAAATAGTGCAGATTATATGACGAGGGGGTTTAGTATTGGGAAGAAATGAGAGGAAGACTGGATGAAGTGAGATTGGTGTTGTTTTTCTTTTTTCCAAATAGAAGATTAACGATTTGGAATTATGATACCCTGCGACGTCTCTTGCATTTCGGGTTTTACGGTTGGGCGTAGAAAACGTGGATCGTGTTAAAGGCTATTATGAAGCTTCACGATAAGAAGGAGAGTTTGTTCATGTGTTGTGGGTGGTGGGTTTATATAGTTCATTTGAGGTTGTTGCGCTGAAACACTACAGGCTATTTAGAAATACATGCATAGTTATTGTCATAGCCTTCGTAAGTGGCATAATCATCACGATCATAGTGATTCCTAGTATCTCTAATCCCTACGACGAACACGGCGGTGCGGAGGAGGGTCTTGCGGCATAGGCTCCTCACGCTCAGCAACATGTTCAGCATTCCAGTGCTGCAGCCCAAGTCTCGACCAAGTCCCGAAGGAACTCACGTGCCATCCGGCGCTGGTTCTCGTTCGGATCATCCAGCATGTATTGCATGGCGCCCTTAGACCACCAAGCATAGAACACGGGACAGTGCTCTCCACGAGGGTATCCACCTCCTTTACCGAGGTAGATATAAGTACGTGCACCGCCAATGTCAGGTTAAGAGGATGCGTTTGCTTCCTGCACAGATGCAGTACGATCGATGGTCGTCTATATTGGCGAAGTAGCCAGCAGCCGGCGGCTAAGATCCGGTGTTCGCACTGTAGGTGCAGGAGGGAACAGATTAGAATATTGCCCCAAACGGATTAGCTGGAGGACCTTTAGCAGATGTCAGTGAATGAAGCACATCGTATAGAGCGGCTTTACTTACACGGGGTATGCTCCCGCTCACGGCGTCTATCGGGAGATCCTCTGCCTCCAGCTCGGCAGTCGTCACGAAGTGACATTACAGGCGAACCACTGCGCCTATCGCGAGATGGTAAACGGAAGCACGGACGGTGCGGGCGATCGGCCACGATAGCGGTCAGGCCTTCGGCAGTTAGTAAAGTCGAAATATTCCAATTCTAGGTACTTGCAGGTGTAAGAGGAGAAGAGAGAGAGTTTGTGCGTGTGTTGGGGAGCGGGCGAGGAGTACTTATTATAGAGGCAGCAAATACGCGCTAACCAGAGACTGCTTAGACGCTTAGGAGTCAACGGTGAGGTAGACTAGAAACTCCATAGCTTGAGCCATTTCACCGTGAGGGAGAGTTTTCTTAGACGGGGTGTCGGGCAACCCCAAAACAGACAGGTGATCGGGAAGAGACATAACAGCGTGATTGGGCAGACACAAGTCTCGTAGCAACATATGATGGGTTTGATGATTAACGTGTGCTAAATCAAAAAGCACACATGAACACCGATGCACCGCAGTCCCCAGGTAATTCTATCTCGTCGCGTCGATTCCACTCTTGATACTACTATAAAATCTCACTTTCTGACCTTTTCTTCTTTACTCAATTCACAATCTACCTAAAGCCTGCACTTTTCAGTAATGAACATGGGGGTTTTCCATACCTCTCTGGTTCTGTGAGGCTCCAGGCACACAACAAAGGGAAAAAACGATAATAGCCTCAAACCATGTTTGTGCAGAGCTGTCTGGTGTGTCCAGTGTAGTCCTGTATATCAGAAAAAAGAAAGAACGAAACATATATTGGCTTTGTGTGTAGCTTCGTACAAGGTTAGCAAGTGTCACCACGACGCATACAAGAAGAATCTCCCAAAACTTGCAGGCTGTAAAGTCATGTATCAAGGATGAGTTTGAATCTTCATGCAAATTTCGCCCCCCTTTTCTTTCGATATAAAAATAAAAAGATGGCTAGGAGCTTGGGGATGAGACATTGGTTTCATTAATTGATTTGGGCATGTTGAAATTACACTCGACACTAGTCGTCTATCTGAGGTGCATAACATCGTCATATCATGTGTCGTCAATCGTATCTGATCCCGCATGCTGTCTATATATATCTCGAAAGCCCTTGCACTTTCACACCGAACAACAGCGACACCAAGGCCAGCAGAAAAGCAAGAAGCGCTGGTGATCCCCTGTGCAACTAGTTGTACGCTATGATAAGTTGATCATTCCCAGGGTTGCTCTACCCATCAACGCCTAGATTCTTTCTGGTTCCTTTCGGAGCCTCTTCTGGCTTCGGCTCAGGTGGCGGAGGCGGGTTCTCTACCACCTCATCGAAAATACCGCCTTCAGGCGTTGCACCCTGTCCGATCGCCCGGATTATCCTCCATGCCCTGCGGAACTCATCGCGGATAGCGACTATACCGCGATGAGTGACTGTCCTAGCGACGTTGTGGTCCGTCTCGAAAGGGTCTTCGATAGCGAACAAGTATCGGTTCGTTACTTTCTTTTCGGCTGTGACCTTTGTCGTCGCGCTAACCCATCCCTTGCTCTGCTTCGATACAATGCCGCCTGGAGTGCGTAGCGACAGAACTTCGTTGGTCCAATAAAACTGTGGAGGTTTCGGGTAGCCGCACCCAGATAGAGAGGCGTAGTATTGGAAAAAGCCTCGCAACAGCGCACCGATAGACTGAGTGTTTTGCGACAGACGACCTGCCTGGGCTGCTTGGGTGATCTCCTGTTCGTTTCGCCAGAAGCGGACCTCGTAGCCGGCAATGTTCGTGGACTTGAAGTATTGTTCTAGGGCGGCTGCATCGCTGGGCAAGGGTACCGAATGTTGAAGATTCGGGCATACTGGTGGTGTCGCGACGTTGACTAGATAGTGCAGCACCATGAGTACCCATCCATACGAAGAAAGAGTACCAGAATAGGCACTGTTAACTTTCCGCCGCTTAGCCCACGACTTGACGAAGAGTACCATAGGTCGTACGCGCGGATCAGTGAGAGAGTAGCAACGTAGCATTTGAGTATTGTGAATACCAAGAGGGTTCTCGAAGTTGATGTCGCATTGGATACCGCAGCCAGTCTTCGGAAAGTCCAGTGGGCCAATGGCTTTTTCTCGAGTCCATTGCTTCTCACGGTGGTGTTGACCTTTCTTCGCTTTGTCGTCAGTTCCCTTACTATCGGACTCCTCTGGCTTAGTGGCTAGTTTGTCTTCTAGTAATCCTGCCTTTGCTGCGGTCTTTTGTAGGTTCTCAATCGCTGCCGCAATTTCTAACATCGAAAAGTCACCTTCGAAGATTGGTTTCTCTGTTTGTGTAGTGGAGCCAGCAGCCTTTGCACCATCAACGTCTACCGATAGCTTCGATGGTAGTAATTGTTCTTGCGGTTGGTCCGAAGGGAACTTTTCTTCTTCAGGAAGTTCGTCCCACTTCTGACGTTCCTCAGCTAGGGCAGTGTACAAGGTCTCTGTTGGACTTTGACAGATCTTCAGAATTGGCACACGAGTCCGCGTGAGTAATCGACCACCATATTTCGCATCGAGCACCGCTCGCTCCAATAAACGAGGAATGCTGCGACCAATAGCAATATGATTGGCCCTTGCGGGGTCCTTCCAACCTGGTACCACTGCGAGATCCATGTCCGAACCAGGCATACCGAAGCCCGATGCTAAACTACCAAAGCCTACCAAAGAGATGGTTGCAATGTCTCCCGAGTACTCCTTGGCGAATGCTTTTTTCATGATCTTCTCCAAGTGCTGCCTGAACTTTTCTTTAGACTCTAGTTCAGACATGGACATCTCAACTTTTGGAACTTCTTCTGCCGCAACTCTGTCCAGGTGTTGGATCTGGACCACGGGGTTCTCATAGGGCAGATTCACATGTGGGCGAGGTGCATATGGACCTTGTGGACGGGAACGCTGTGGGTATGCTGGGCCCATGGGTGCCTGGCCTGATGGCGCGACATGCCCTTGCGGCCGCTGAAGAATCCTTGGATGTTGTGCACGCGGTATGCCGTCAGCGTCTAGGTTCTGCTGTTGGTGAGGTGGTCTAAATTGCGTAGAATGCTGCTGTCGGTTGTCTGGGGGTAAGCCATCTTGTGAGCCATTGGGGAAATTTCTCGGTGGATGCTGGTGCCGTTGGTTGGGGGCATGCCCTCGTACACCTCCCCTGGAGAAAGGGGTGTTCGCTGAGGCGTGAGTGCTCCATCCTTGATTTTGATTCTGGTTTGTGGTGGCATGGCTGGGGTCATTACCATCTGCACCAGGGTGGAAGCCTCCACGTCCACGGCCGCGCCCTCGTCCCTGTCCCCGGCCACGGCCGCGGCCACGATGTGTAGGTGGGTGGCCCTGACTGCCTTGCTCGCCAGTCATGCTGACGTTGCCAAGTATCATATTGCGCAACTGCTTCTCGAGTCCAGCAGGCTGTGGTGCATTCTTCTGCTCCATTTGGTCGGGTTAGTGGGAAAGGTTTAGTGATGCAAGCAATTCATAGACACGACTTGGTGGTAGTCGCAGAGGGCCGTTTTAACAAGACGGCGAATGCCCGCCTTAAAAATTTCGCCCACGGTTTCCGTCCAAAAGCCCAAAGGAGCGTCGAGATGTTCTTCCAAGGATGGATTGCCCGTGTGCGTAATTCACCGTTGGAAGCTAGACAAGCATTCGTCAACGCCGCGCTCCGACCAGGTGGATGCCTAGAGTGAGTCGGGGAGTCGATATGTTTCTTCTGCGATGGCCGTCTGCCTGGTGGATGCTGGCTCGCAGGCCTACTTCTACTAGCGGAAGCGAGGGTGAACTGGTGGTCGCCGCTGTTGATGTGGTGCCGCTGTTTGGGACGGTGGAGACAGGGCTTCAGTGAGCGCTGGCCTTGGCAGGCTAAGTCGGTAGCGTGGAGCTGTGACGTTCCCACCACAGGTCCGTCTCTCGATGCTCCTTGGGACAAAGGCAACTTCGTCTCCGCCCAATTTTTATCCCTCCCCCTGCCCCCCAGCTGCCTTCATTCTTGTCTTCATTCTATCCCCCCCCCATATTCGATAATGAACGGCAACATGAACGGAAGCCAGCCCCCTGCCGCGCCCGTCGCCGCTAATGGCCAGCAACCACAACAGCAGCCGCAGCAGCAGCAGCAGATGCCTGTTCGTCGCCGTCGCCCGCGCCCCCAGGCTGATGTCCTGCGAAAGCCACGCCGCCCTCTGCAAAACATAACAAAGCCCATGGTGTCTCTCTCGCAGATGAACGAGGCGAAGAAGCCCACGCCAGACCCGGCGCTCGAAGTTACCCAGACCAAAGACGCGCTGCGACAGGACTACCTCAACCAAGGCGCCAGTGTATTTCCGCTCATCGTGAGCCGCAAGGACTTGAAGGAGCTGCGTCACCACGTTATGCGCCTGCAGAGCAAAGGCCATGTCGATATCACCGATGGCCAGCAATTCATGCAGCCCATCAAGCTCCACCGCAGAGACCCGCGTGCGCCCCCCAGTGGTGTAGGATCGCACTACGAGGAAGAAGACACAAAGGAAGACATGGAGGAGATCAAGGAGCGCGAGCGCATCGAGCAGCAGAAGGAAGAGCGCCGGAAGGTGCGCGAGGAGAATCAGGCCAAGATAGCTCCTACGGGCATGAAGAAGCCTCCTGCCTTCCACAAGAAGACGGAGCAGAAGTACCGACCTGACGATACTCCTGAGGCGAAGAAACGACAGCTGCTACGCTACGAAGAGACACTGCCCTGGCATTTGGAGGACTATGAAAACAAGCAGACATGGGTGGGCACGTACGAGTCGGAGCTGTCGGAGACACACGTTATGCTGTCAGCCACTCAGCCGGGCGACCCAAACACGGCCATACAAATGACACCCATGGAGCGCTGGTACAGATTCAGTGTGAAGGGCAAGGTCAAAGCTGGCGGCGACGATCTCGACAAGATTCTAGCAAAAGTTGAGAGTGGTGGGCCGAGGTTCTTCGCTGAACTTGAGAAACGTCAAGCACAGCGCGTCAAGGCTGAAGACGAGGCGAGGACATGGAGCGGAGTGCGCACGCGTGTGGGTGGTGGTGCCGACGACGAGGGCCGAATCAAACGAGAGCGCAACGATGACGATGCAATCGGCTTTGTCAAGCGCGAGGCTGACGCTGACGATATCGATTTCAACCTTGAGGAAGACTTTGCCGACGATGAAGAAGGTCTCAATGGTCTCTTTGAGGGCGAGGAGCAGGATGTCAAGGAAGCGGCAGAGAAGCTGAAGCGAGATCAGCTGCAAGCTGCCCTTTGGGATCGCCCCGACGAGCAAGTATTAGCACGAAAGGAAGAAGAGGAGCGCAAGGCCGCCGAGGAAACCAAAGCCATGGAGAAGATTACGCGGAAGACGCTTGCTAAGCGCGAGAAGCAATACGACTATCTTGATAGCGACCCCGAGAACCCATACATCACCGAGAGCGAATCCGACACCGACTCCGAGGTGGAGCGACAACAAGCAAAGGAAGAGGCGGAGAAGAAAGCCGCCGAGCAAAACGGCAACGCCCCAGAAGCTGGCAATGTTCCATCTGGTGCATCCACCAAGGGTTCCAATACCCCCTCAGGCAACCACAAGTCAGGAGAATCCAAGAGCAAGAAGCGGCCTGGCTCGCCCAATCTTTCAGAAGCTAGTGGCAACGAATCGTCGCGTAAGAAGCACAAGAAGAAGCACCACGAAAAGCTGGCCGATGGATCTCGGAAGTCTACCCTCGGAAACCTCAAGGGCGCAGGCTCTGGTAGTGACAGTGAAATGACCGACGCTGGGAAGAAGCGAAAGAAGGAGAAGAAGGACAGAAACCGTATCATGCTTGGCGGATCACCGACCGGTACCCCTGGTGCTAGCCGTGCAGGCAGTCCAGCAGCAAATGGCAGCCGTGCTGGGAGCCCGTCCTCCGGCCCAGCCAGACCTTCCCTGCCATCTGCAAAGGAGATTTACGAATCCTTGCCGCCTCAAGGCATGAACATCCAGAACCTCATTGTCAAATTTAAGGGTCGTGTCGATAAGACTAACACCCAGCTTTTCATTAAGCTTGTCAAGGCTGTCTCTAGCTTCGACAAGGCTAAGAGCTGGCTCACGCCGCTGGAAAAGATGCCGTCTGAAGAGCACATCAATGCCTTTATGAGCGCTGCGAATGCGCCAAAGCCGGCGTAGGTCGCTGCATTATGGGCGTTGCGAGGGTAAAGTCTGTAAGATAATTAGATTGTGCTTTTGAGCCCAAATTGAGCAAGGGAAAAGAATGGCGAACCGTCAGAATGCAACAATCGAACAAAGCATATATGAAATGCAATGTTTCAAAACTAATCTTCCTGCGCCTGACACGCTACTTGGTCGCATCTTCGCCCGCAGGTTTAATCCCTTGTACTTCTTCTTCTTCTCCCCCCTCTTTCAATGCACTCCCCCTCCTCTCCTCAGCAGCAAGCGCATCGAGCACCTTCTCATCCGCCGCCTCCCTCGGCCCATGCAAGACCACGTCCCTCACCCTCCCATCCGCACTCTTCCTATCCCTCTTCCTCATACTCCACCCGCCGCTCCATCCCACCCATCCATCTTCCCACGGCCCCCTAGCGCCCATAACGCAGATAGCCGCAATCACAAACCCGACACTAACACTGCCACTTGCAATCCAGCCCCCAGCAGCATAAACATGATTGCCCGCCGCGGTGCCGATCAATTGCCCACAAAACGTGGCCACCATAAACGCCGTATTAACGCCATTGCGGCGCTTAGGCTCAACGCTATAAATTGCGCTGCGATTGGCAATCTGCGCCGTCTGGTTCCCAAAGTCCATGAGCAGGGCTTGTAGGACGGGGCCGGCAACCGTCAGGGTCCCCGTGTAGGTACCCAGGCACACACCGATGAGGGAGCAGGACAGGCCGAAGAAGACGGAAAAGTGAGGGACAAAGCGGTCTGTGATTTTGCGGGCATAGAATGGGGAGAGAAGCATGCCTGCTATACCAATCAAGCCGAAGAGTCCGATTGTCAAGCTCGAATAGCGGTACGGCTCCCCAGCAAGCAGAAACGTCAACGTAGTCCAGAAGGAAGTAAACGGCGCGCTGGTAAGCAAGCCCGCGAGACAGGCTTGCACGAGCACGGGGTGCCGGCCTAGCATCTTGAGGATATCAAGCAAGATCCTGAAGTAACTCATCCCTGGGTTCGTGGCCGGGTAGTCGGGCATGAAGAGCCAGAGAAGGAGGAAAATGAGGTATTGGAGCGCGAGCGCCATCCAGTACACTGCGCGCCAGGTTACAAAGTTAGAAATTGTGCCGGAGAGGACGCGGGCGACGAGGACGCCGAGCATAAGGCCCGAGACGACGATGGAGAGGGCCGCGGCGCGGCGCCATGGTGGGGCTAGGTCGCCGACGAGAGGGAGCATGAGTTGGGGGGTTACGGTTGTTATGGCTACGATGAAGGATATTGCTGTGAAGGTCCCTAGGTCTTTTGTTAGGCAGAGGATTATCCTATAGGTAGGTCGTTAGTCTTTGCGCTTCTTGTAGTCTTCTTTTCTTGACAATCACACAGCTAGGCGCTAACATTTTCTCCACCCCTCAAACGTAGACATAGACAAATATGGAAGAACAGTACATACCACAACGTCGCAGTAAACAGAACCAATCCGCACACAAATGGCCGGCGTGGTAACAGATCTCCCAGGGGACACAGAAAGAGTAGGCCGGCTGCATATCCTGCTTGCATAACCGTTGGAATTTGGGCTACTTGCTCGTACCGCACGCCAAAGTCTGCGGCCAGCAGATTGAGGATGGGGTGATTGTAGTAGAGGTTTGCGACTGTGAAGCCGGCGGCGAAGGCAAACAGAACGTTCACTAGTAGGTTGGGTATTAGTATGTTTACATGGTCAAGTAGATGAAAGGGCTGCTGAGGGAGGAGCAGGAAGGATACGGTCGAAAAGGGCGATTCTATTTAATGGGGAGCGGCGTTGCAGTGATTAAGCATGCAACGCCACCATCTTCCATAAAATGCAAAGCAACATTGCGGATGGAATGAATACGTACTGCCCATAGAAAATTGCGGCGGTTTCTCAGGGTCCCAACGGCAATTCGGTGGCGTCCAAGTTAGGACTTTCCACACCTTTCTCCATAACGATTGTTCCCCTTGCTCTTTCTCATCCCCGGTTCCATCTCTTTCTACATCACTTACAATATCTGTCCGCGACGATGGCGTTGGTGTTGTTCTATTCGCCTCTCCATTTCCATTGGACGATGGCGCTGTCTCGCCCGCCCCGCCTTGCCTCGGCGATTCAACTGATGTCATGACTGTCCAGCTTCTGTCGCACACATGCTACACCAGCTCTTACTAGATTACGGTCCGATTAGAGATTTGGATGCGCGGCTAAATATGGTACATGAAAATGGAAAAGCCGTGCAAGAAATGTAAAAGATACTGAGGCACTCTTAGTCGATGACGAACATTCCCGCTGCCATTTGGCGCTTCGGCAATGATCCATTTATGAGGAGCCGAAGCGGTCGCCGATGCGTTTGGCGAAGCGTCAAAAGCGAGATTGTTATGTCCGATATCACCGCCAATCAGACAGGATACGCTAATATGCACACGGGCATCATGTCGGTGTAAGACGCGATAGCCACAAGACGCATGATGCCTTTGTGACATTCTACTTTTTGTCGTGGTAGATCTAGACGATATCCACAATCTTCTCGTCTTCGTCGTCTTCGTCGTTACTCATCGCTACCATCTTCCCACTACCGCCCGCGCTCGCCATGTCTGGTATCTCCTCCTCTTCACCTTCCTCGTTGCGCATAACAACCTGAACAACGCGGTCGCATGCCTCTCGCACTCCTTCATCTTCCACATGCAAATGGCACTCCCTGACGATGGGGTAGACCTTTACCCTTCTCAACACGGCCCTGCTTTCTTGTGTGGTGCTCAACAACAGTAGCGTCTCCAGATGTGTCTTGATGATCTCGACGTCCTTCTCGCGTTCCTTATCAGGCTCGAGCAGTTGCAGTTCATCGAGCATACCTTCAGTGTCATCATCTGCATACTCTTCTGGGCCCATGAGTGGAAGAAGAATGTAGGGTAGGAGGTTTGCGCCTATCGAAGGTGGTGGGAGGTTCGGATCGGAAGACAGATTCGAGAGTAGGACTGGATGCGCCGGGACGTGGAAGGCGACGTTCTTAATTGTCGAAGCTACACCGAGTCGGCGGATGTGTGACGCGTGGTCGGTGAAGACCTGAATCTTAGTGATAGGGATAACGTTCTCGTCGTGTTCTTGGGGTGTGGTAAGGTACTCGCGACCTTTGGGGAACTTGGCCAAGTCGGCGAAGAAGTACGACAGGTAGTCAAAGTCTGCGTTCTTGTTGTACGCGCCTTCTGCGCCCTTGACGAAACAGTCCATGAGCTGATCCATTGCCCATGTAGACTTGGATAGTTCCTTGGGGATGTCGCGCTTCAGTTCCAGTACCCTTTGCAGCGAGTCCTCCTTGGCCATGTTGGCGAGCAGCATTGCCATCTCGTTCGCATTTGGCTCTTTGGAGTTCTACAACGCGTCAGCCTCTGGCTTTCTCGCTCCATTCATGGGGAACTGACATACGGTTATCCGCGATAGTAGCGTCTCTAGGAACTCATCGTCCTTTGCAAGCGCCTTCTGAACCTCGCCGTCGGCAGAGACGTTGATAAGGATTGTGAGGGCATTTTTCGCTATGGGCGCATAGTCTTTGACAAGCAGCTTGAGGTCCTTTATAGGCTCTAACTGGTTGCGCTTCCAGAGGGAAGGGGTTGCCTGCGAGTATCCGACAAGATGTTCGGCCGCTACATAGTGTGAGCAGCGTCTTGCGGTGGGGTGGAGGGGCTGCGCTGACCAGTCTGTCTGATCTGCGTGTTGCCGTGATGCAGAAACTCGACGAGCTTGAGATGCTTTGTTAGTGGGGATACATGAGAGCCGCAGACAAATGTGCCTCACCTCTTCTAATTCTGATGGCATCGTGGCTATGACTTTTGTTTCCTGTCCTTACTGTCGTGAGCGATGACGAACACCCAACTTTTTCTCGCTTACTGATTAAGCTTATCGATAGGCCTAGCGCACGGCCTGCACCTTCTAGGCCTCGCCGCGAGATGTCGCGAGTGGCATGCTCATTCCTTCATCCAATCCTCGGACGAATTTACTGAGTAGCCGCAAGCCAAGCGCTGCGTTCACAAAGTAGTGCTTTGATGTTTGGCAATCAATCATCCTGAGAAAAGCCTTAGCTCCATGCGCCCGAATGGTAGGGGCGGCTATGTGCACTTCGATGCTGCACATGGGCTCGCTGCAACCCCTCACGAGAGCCTCACAGGCTCCGTGCCTCAGTGCCGTCCAGCCTTACTGTTGTCTACACCAACTGCAAATGTTGACCCCTTTGGAAGCAAACATCCTGGTCCTTAATCGCCGTGTCATCTTTCTTAAAATAATTGCACCTTCAAAGAGCTGTCTGCTTCTCCACATTCGGCAAAGGGCAGCGAAAAATATTGTTGGCAGGAGATTTTGAGAGCTCGAAATAGATCGCCGACTAGCAGCGGGCCGCCAGACTGACCGCTCGTCACATGCATATGCTGCCCACATGTGGGGCGCGTTCCCACCAGCGACCAATCAAGGCGGTATGCAGCCATCGCAACGTCTCCGACTAATGTGGTAGGGATCGAAGCGAGTCGACAGCGTTGGCGCTTACAGCAGAAGACAGCCAACCACCTAAAATACAACCGCCGCTCATCAACTGATGAGTAGCGCCGAGGCTTACACTCGCCTTGATTGGACTCATCTGACAACCACCTGGCTGCATGGGTTACGTTTCTGCATGGGAATCGTTTGTCTACCGCTATTGCCCTTGATGCATCCCCATAGCCCTCCGCTGGCTCGGAGGGTACTGCAGCATGCTCGTCTTATAGACATTACCCCCAGATTACCCCAAGACGTTAAGTCGTACTACGGGTGCTGCTGTATTGAGTCTTTGTTCGTTTCTCTACACAGCCGGCATCTGTTTCCTTGGGTCTCGTCTGTTATTTCGGGCGATTTCGCTTTGTCAAAAGAGTAGAGTGCAGGATAATCATTATGGCGGGACCCGCGCTTCAACTGTTTCCTCCACCTCGTGCCCCGAGGCAACCAAGCCCAAGCAGCAGACCATCTCCCCTTACGAAAGCTCCAGCCCCGGAACCCTTAGCAACGGAGAGTCCAAAGAGCACTAAGCCTCCAATCGACTTCCACGAGCTTGTTATCCAAGTCAACTCAGTACCCGTCTCTCCTTCCAACCCAATGGCACCTCCACCGGCAATTGCAGCTCCCCCTCGGGCACATCTCCCCAACTCACAAGCTGCAAGAGCATCTACCCCAACTGGAAGACCACATTTTGAACCACCACAACAGAGCACATCACCACAGCTTGACCGTCAAGAGACCTTCTACTGCCAACAAGATCCTCGTACCATCTCGCCGATATTCTCACCACAAAACGACTATAGCAATGAGCGCCAATGTACCATCAGTCCAGACCCAAACCGCGCAGTATCTCCTGCTTTCTCAGAAGCTCAGACTCTAGTACGAGCAAATAGTTCTGCTACGAGAGTACGATGCGCATCACCTCAAGAAGAGATACCGATGCGATCAATGTTCCCAGTCTATGACCCCACCGTTCCTCTTTCTCGGCAACCGTATCAACCTACGCAAACATCACCGACCCAAATCCCAAGGACACAAATCAGCCGATCGCCATACTCATCTGAGTCTTACGTGCCACATAGCAATGTCCGCACCAGCAATTCAGCCGCCGCTCCGCCTCCGAAGCCCTTCTTGACTCCGTCGAATCTGCTCGAAAATCTATGGTTGGCTACCAATGGCCAAGAAGAACCCAGTGTACAGATATACACCTTGAGGATGCACCGAGCAACTGCGGCGAATCCTACCATCACCATCGGCACAACACCATCATTGCCATTCTACTCCATGGCACAGTCGAATCTAGCTGGCAATCACGAAATACCTAGCATCATGAACGAGCTTCTGATCCAGAGACATCACCCAACGCAGCCGCGAGTCCTACCTATCGCGCAGCTCGATCTCATCGCACCTCCCTCGCTGGACAGTGGGTTGTTTAATCCCGCTCAGCACGAAGAAACAACTCTCCTCACCAGCATATATCCCAAGCTCGCTGCTCTCCAAGCGCTTGATGCTGCAGCCAATTCTCCGGCAGCCTCTCGCCTCGCTTTGTCAGACCCGGGTGCCCAGTCTCCTGCTGCACAGCGACTAGCCGAAGATGTCCTGACAGGCAGTGCCCAGCGCGAATGCTGTGCTCTTGCATGGACAAGGGACAACCCGCAACAACAAGCAAACCCTTGGGCCCAGCATATGCCGTCAGAAGGCTCATATCAGTTACACCACCCCACTCTTGGTAAATTCCCCATCTCTATCGAGGGTGATTGCTCAGTTATCAACGCACCATCAACGAGGCCGATAACGGCTTTCTATGAACACAACATGCCAATGGCTCCGCAAAGCACAGGGCGAAAGCCGGCTTGCATCACAGTCTTGAACCCATACGTTCTATCCCCCACTACGCCGCGCACCAACGCTTTCTCTCCGCTACCGCCGCCACCGCGAATAGACGGCTTGAACCGTCCAATATCTATGACCCCATCTGAAATGTCTCTAGGGCAGCTGCCAACCACCACAGACGCAACAGCCGACGACGCCATGCTAGCGCGTCTCGACTTCGCCAACGATACTCTCACCCTCAATCTCGGCGCACTAACACGCTTCGGCAACCCCTTCCTCGTCGACGTCGTCGCATCCACGCTTCTCGCCGTCGCCGTCGCTGAAGCAACCCGCGGCCGCAATACCCGCAACAGAAGCCAAAACAACTTCGAGCCCCCACCCCCCAGCTTCACGCTTACTCACAAAAAAGAGGACACAGCGAAAGCGTTCAAGGACTCTTTCGTCCAAGGATTCCAAGGTATCGGCGGCGGAGCAGGGAAACCAAGGCCCCCGCTTTCCACCAAGGGACTTAAGAAATTCGCATCCAGTTTGAAGAGTACCACCACGACGCGCAGTGATAGCGCCAATGGGAGTTTTGACAAGGATATTGAACTCGGGGAATGGTATGGCCAGGACAAACACACTAAAGCGAAAGAAACGAAAGCGGATAGGAAAGCGAACAAATCGAAGAAGCATGACGAGGACGAGAGTAGCTTGCCGTTTGTGGCGAGGGCTGTCATTACCGTCTTGACATTTGCTTTTAAAACTGTGGTTTTCTTGCTAAAAATTGCCATCAAGGTTATTGCTGGGGTGGTGGTAATGATTACGCGGAATTCCAGCAAGTTGTGACATGTGCTAGGGGACATGGGGAAGAAGGGGGTTCTTTTTTCTCTCTCTCTCCCCCTCTAATTTTCAGGAGTACCGGTTGTGATCCATGGCATGATACCATTCTTCCATTCGTTTTTCGATTTCTTTCCGCAGATACCACTTTGTGTACCGAGAGAGCTGCTAGCTAAAATGACGAAAAACACGGGAAAAGAAAAGAAAAGAATAATTAATTTCGATGACCGGAAAGACAATATTTGAATTTGTGGTTCGTTGTGACTGCTTAGGGTGGTCTGGGTTCGAGGTAGAGGAGAGACGGCACTAAAGCGGCTGGTAGTGATGTGTTTGGAGCCGATCAAGAAGTCATGCGGTTAGCACTAGGAAGGAGGGAAGAGCGCAGAAAGCAAGAGCAAATGTGATGGAGAGTGAATGCCATGCAAGACGAGAGGGAGGTGGGGAAAAGGACCCTTGGGATTTTACAAAGGCTCAAACGACATGTTTTGCCGTAAAGAGTAAAAAAACACACCCTCAATCCCCACCCTACCCTCTCCTGCAAACGGCAGATTCTAGCGTGCCGAATCCTCCTCTCCTCTGCTTTTCTCGTTCCCAGTGTCCACGAAAACCACCATCCTATCTTAATTCGCAGAATTATGCCTAAGAGAATCTATCCACCATGTCCGCTTTTCGGGATCAAGAATATCGCTTATGACCCAGTTGCTGACAAGCGGGGAAGGGGGGCGGAAGCCGTTGGCGGAGTCAATGGAGCCAGATGCAGCTGCGTTGGTAGCTTGGTGGGGGATGGCGGGGGGTGCTTGCTCGAGGAGGCGGGCGATGGCCTCTTTGACCTTTTCCCTCATCGCATCTTCCTCCTCGTCGTTGTTGAATGAGGTGGTGGCTTTGGCTTCATCATCGGTCATGGGGTCGTCCTCGTTGTCAGCGATGCTGTGTCCATCACCCTCGACCGCACGGATGGAGTGGTCAACATGTGGTCGCTGGACATCATGAGGGCCTACAGCTACTTGTCGCAGTGTCCAAGTCATCAGCTGATTGATCTGGTCGACTCTTTCTAGAATCCCGAGCACGTAGCATGCCGTGTGCTTGGCATGGTCTTTCTCCTCGATGCAGCCTTCTTCACCGCGCGGCTCAGACACCTCGGTTAGGCGGATAACTGCCTCGTTCAACTTCTTACTGAGGCCAGCTGTGTATCCGATCACGAGGCAAGCCTGGTATTTGGCGAAGTCCCGGTGGTAGGGGCAGTAATCGTCCCTTTTCGTCAGGATATCATCTTGGCGGTCGGAATCAGGAAGGGGAAGGACCTGGAACGAAGGGGCAATAGTGGGGAGAAGGAGTTGGCGGGCCTCAAGGGAGGCGGTGGAATCGCCAAAGTCAGAGGGAGTGCTGGCCCAGATGGGCTTGGACGGGGCGGCGAGAACGGGTCCAACGAAGACGGCGATGGCCAGGAGGCTGGTGCCGGCGGCAACGGTGCTTGCGAAGTGCATTTTTCTTCAGAGGTTAGGTGGTGAATGAGGTTATGAGCTGAGAAAGGGAAATTGACTCACCATGTACTCTTGCTTGTTCGCTTGAAGATGAAGCCGTTTGAGTGTTCACTCGAGGAAGAAAGAGTGAGACGAAGCCGGTTTTATATACAGAAACTGGTCGGAGTAGCTAGCTCATCAAGAAGGGTCTGGTATAATGCAAAAAGCCAGCGGCGATGGCGACAGCCAGTCACAAGGTAACAATTACATTCGTATCAGCTATTCTGGGCGCCTTATACGCGCAATTGAGGTATTTGAGTGCCACGACTGGAACCCCTACCGGGAAACCGTGGTTGGGGAGATTCGATGTAGACCCTTAGATTGTCTCCCGTGGCTACGTCGCACCAAGGGGCCTACATACCCGGGATGCTACTGGTGCAGAATGACGAAAAGGAAATCAAGCGCAGAGGCGGTCCGGTACTTATGCGTACGCCTGTGCGACGCCCACCATCATGTATTCTTCCTTCTCCACACGGCCCACTAGATTTTTCAGAATTTCATCGGTATCGTCGGCGATGAAACTGAAGTGCTCTCCCTCTTTCAGGCACAACGCACAGCCCGGTAAGAGGTCCTTGGCCTTCTCTGCCATTGCAACCGGACAATGTTTGTCGTCTTTACTATGCCATAGGGTCAGAGGAACTCCGCTCTCCCCAACATGTACGTGGGCAAGCTCAAAGCCCCAGTCGCTACCGTTCAATTTCGCTTCCCAAGCCGCACCGTCGCTACCGTGATGGAACGACTCCTTGGTCATTGCTACGTAGGTCGGCCAGACGGTAGGGCAACTGATAGCTTCCTGGTCGCCTGGGTGCTGATCTTCTACTTCTTTGGCCAGCATTTGTTCAAAAACCCTGGGGTCCCCATTCCGACTAGGCTTGCCCATGTGGGTATCGAACAATGCCGTCGTCAGATTCGTCATCCAGGGCGCTATCCACAGAACGACACGCGAGGGTAGCATCATGCCCGTGGTCCCCAGCTTGACAGGGTAGAGGCCGCTGACTATACTTGCGCCCAACAGCCGCTCCTTGGCAATCTCTTTTATACACGCCAACGCGTAGGACGCACCTCCTGACACACCCAATATGTAGAATTGGTGGATTTTGAGATGTTCAGTCAGCGCGAGCACATCGGCGGGGAAATCAAGGATGCGCCGGTTGTGCTGGAAGGTGGAGAGGCCGCTGCCTGGACGGTCGGGCGCGACAAGCCTGACGTTGTGCGTCGCGCAGCTAGAGTGCCATAGCTTGCCTTCGTATCGCGACGACGGGCAACCGTGGAGGTAGATGATGGTTTGCTGCGGAACGGGGCTCCCGTACACCGCGTAGGACAGCTTGCGCCCATCTTTGAGCTTCACGCACTCGTTTTCCTGCTGCATCGTCGTCGTCGTCGTCGTCGTCGTCGTCGCCGTTGCAACACGCAAAGAGCGTGCCCGGGTCTTGTCACGGGGGTAACGCAGACTTTACGGAGGAGCATCGAGGAGCATGGAAGGCCACATCGCCCTGTGTAGGGTCACCGGGTGGCACATGATGGGCGCCGTTTGCCTTCAGTGATGTGCCCACCATCGACGATGCAATTGTTTGCCAAGCCGGTCATGCCGCTATGGCCGTGGAGGGAAAGGCCGCCGCACATGGTACCCACTAGTTCTGACTTCACATGCATCGCAGGAGACATAGAGCGTCGATGGTGGTCATATTGAGACGTCTTACATAAGGGCACCGGCTCACGTTTTCGAGCGGCGCTCCCCGCATTACACCCCTCGTTCGTCCAGTACCTGCTTCAATCTTTTCTGGAAGGACCGCACATGAGTCGTGATCATGTCGTAGTGTCCACCATCGACACAATGGTACTCTACCTTTCCCCTGACAAACGGCGCCCACTCGGCAATGATGGCATCCCACTCTGCCATTGTCGATGCCACTTCGGGTAACGGCGCACCATAGAAGCAGTCGAGCCTGGCTACCGTACCAGCAGGCTTATATCCCCGCCCTATGACCTTGAGCTGAAAAGCAACGCCCGCCCAATCCGCCAGTTTTTTCTTTGTCAAGGCTAGCTCTTCTACACGGTCTTTGGGCGCATGATCGATGATATACGACAATGCGTCTGCCTGAGGGATGACTCTCAAGATATTCCCGAGCGTGTGCTTGGCTTCCTCTTCGGCAATCAGTCCGAGAAAGAAAGATACAAAGAGCACACAATCGACCCAGTCAAACTGTTTGGATCGCGCCGCAAGATGCGGTGGCTGGTCGAAAGCTCCGAGGAACCTGACTTCATCTCCGTCTCTCTCGATGAGCTTAGCAATCTCAAAGGCAAGATTGGATCCGTACGAATATCCCGCCATGGCATATGGGCCTTTTGGTTGAGCTCGGCGGATCGAAGTATAGTAAGCTTCGACGGCTTCAGGGATGCTGGTGAAAGGCTTCTCCCCATCAAGACCACGTGCTCGAAGTCCTACATTGGAGGCGAAGAGACCAAGTCAGCGCATGCTTCACATGCATATCGTACAACCGAGACTTACCATACACCGGACGATCTGTCATGTATCGCGCAAGTTGGATGAAGATCAGAACCTCGCCCACTCCAGGATGGATCAGCCAGAGAGGCGTCTTGCTGCCATCTGGCTGAAGGATCGTCATAGGCTCATACGGCAACTCTTGCAGCGTAGCAATCGCTACTCCTAGTTGACGGATGGTGCTGTTGATTAAGAGGGTGCTAATTGGCAGTGGCTTCGCAAGCTGAAGAGCAGCATCGATGCGCGACTTTACCCGGAGAATCTCGACAGAGGTCACGCCCAGGTCGGAGAAATCGGTATCGATACCAATCTTGATGCTCTCGGCTACGTCCAAGCTGCCTCGCACTACTTCTAGCAGCCTTTCTTCGTCACCATTTCGCGGCGCAGTATATAATTGCTGCAGGTACTTAGAAACGAGACGACTGTCTATTTCCATAATCTCTCTGAACTTGCCCTCCTCGAACGCGCGACGCAACTTGGCCCGTGACAGCTTGCCAAGGGACGACTTGGGAAGATGTTCCACGGTGAGTGGGAGTACTCGGTAAGGCCGGACTGCACAGATTTTCAAGAGAACTTGCGACACACTTTTCGCAACCTTGACCCTCGTTGCCACCTCCGAGGGACTGTAATCAGGAAGGTACACAACGACTATTGCTTCTGTTGAAGAAGAGCCTTTGACACGGTGTGGGAATATGGCCGTGTAACTGGGTGTCATGCCCCCTACACCAGCTTCCTCGATCGCCGTTTCCAATTCCTGGCTTGCATACTTCAAGCCATTGATATTCACGGTGTCTTTGGCCCGGCCAGTCATGTTGAGCTGACTAGCATCGTCGATGAAGGCGAGGTCACCTGTGCGGAACCAGCCCTTGGTCGGAAAAGCCTCGGCTGTGGCAGCGGAATTGTTGTAATATCCGCTAAACACAATCGGTCCAGAAACCTCCAGATATCCGACTTCACTGCTTTTAAAGACGTTTTCGGAACTCTCTACCACTCTGGCTGTTATGCCAGGGACGCAAGAGCCGAGGGATGCAAACTCCAGCTCTCGCGATACATCGTATTCCGGACAATTCTTGCCATAAATCGACCCAGCGCATGTTTCCGTCATACCGAAGCCTGGTCTGATGAGGCTTCTAGGTGCACCGTAGTCCATCAGCATCTTTGACAGTTCATCGCACGTCTCAACAACGTTGGCCTCGCCACCGGATATCACTGCGCGCAAGCGAGACAGGTTTATGTTGAGGGATGCACCCATACCCGGAGATCTTTCAGCACGTTGAAGGCTACGAAGAAGGTTTGCCAAAAAGAAGTTTGGGGCGAACGTGTACGACACACGGTGTTGCGCACACTGCTGCAGAAACAGCAACGGGTCGGTGATAACGTCTCTGGCAGGGAGTTGTATCTGATCGGCACCGAGGTACATGGCATGAAGATGGATCTCCATGAGATTGGCGACATGGTCCATCCCGATCCAATTAAGAAAAATGTCTCTTGACGTCGTTTCATGGTATTGGCTCTTGCCGTTGAGTGCAGCCACAATCTGGTCGTGCCGCAACACTACAGCTTTTGCGTGACCAGTACTGCCGGATGTCAACATCAGGGCGGCGATGTTGCTCTCAATAGTCCGCCAAGATGTACTGTGCCATTCGACGATTCTGTCGCCAAGCCTTTCAATCGGTCGAAGTTGAAGTTGGAGATGAGAGTCCGAGATGGTTAGATCGCCTTGAAGACGGGTCGCTGTCAAAACAATGGGATCGTCCAGGAGACGATGAAGGTGTATAAGATGCTTCTCCCGCTGTTCGTGATCCAAAGCCAATGGAGTTGACATTACTGGAACATATCCTGCCAGGACTACAGACCAAAACCAGACGATGTTGTCCTGATGGTTGTCAAAATGAATTAGGAAGATCGGACTGCCTCGGCCAGCAAGCTTTCGGACCTGAGCTGCGTGGCTCTCTGCAAGAAATAGCAGATCACCATAGGATATGTGGTGAGTACGCCCGTTTTGGAGGCATGTGATACCATTGTCGGGAAAGTACGTAGCGCTGTGTCGAAGCAACTGGGACAAGTTTATGACGGTCATAGTAGTGGCAACGAAGCCTTCAACGGTGCGAATTGGTTTTGGTTCTTCTCAGAACTTCGTCGACACGCATTTTAAGCTTGCACCTGCTAGCTACTTCACCGCACACCCTTGATGCTAGCCGAGTTTACTCCCATGTCTCACCGCTCCGCCCGTCGATATTCTCACTTACAACATCTCGATTTAGTCTCATGTCATCATGCAACTTCCATCAGCTCAATTGTGTTTTCCACGAACAGAAATCTACCAAATGTAGATCTGACTCAGAACTACGCATGGAGGTTTACCCAGCACTTCAGATCATTCAACTCGAAATGGTTAGCCTGAGAATTTGTATAGGCATTGTCTGGCTCTGCAGAATCTTTAGGCTCCTGCCATTTTTTCTAGAACGGGGTTTTGACAGGATTCCTGAAGCTCTACTGCTGACCAGTGGTTTGTATCCACATCTATGAATATCGGCATACTGGTCGTTAGGCTTTCAACAATAGTGTCTTCTAGAGTTGTACCACGGATCTGCATGCTTACCGTTACACCGAGATCATTCCTCGTCCAAATTTTTCCGCCTGTTGAATTGACCGCCTTTTGCGTTTGGAGAGGACTTGCGTGGGAATACTCAGCTCGCAGTGTGACAGTAAGCTTAGTATTCTTTGAGTGCATACCCCACGTCTATCCTTACGAAGATAAGCTTATCTTAACAGGCCGTAACACGCGCGACATTATGCGCACTTTCCGGACGAAGCATACTAGAAAGGGCTGTTCATGTGCGGATGCACTAGATGGATCACGCCATGTGAATCATTAAGAGAGCAAAGGAAATTGAACGAATCGGCAAGAACCGACCAGTAATATTTTTCATTTCTACAGCACCTGTTACGAGTTCGCTATCAGAGACTTCAGCAGCTATCATCACTGTCTTCTGGTGTCACTATGGCGTTCATCACCGTGCGTCGTACATGAACAGCCTTCGCGAGCCGCTCAAGGACCTGAACCGTAGCATTCCAGTCAATACATCCATCCGTGATGCTCACGCCTGGAAGGAGTTCGCCCGCACTGGCGGTAAGAATATCCTGGCGGCCCTCGCATATGTTTGACTCCAGCATCACCCCGACAATGTTTCGCTGCCCACATGCGACTTGTTCGGCAACCACGTCAGCCACCATGGGCTGATTTCGATAGTCTTTATTCGAGTTGCCATGAGAGCAATCCACAATGACTACGTCTCGCTGCCTGCGGAAGCGTAAAAAGCCCAGAGCTTGTACCACGCTATCGACATCGTAATTAGAACCTTTGGAGCCGCCACGGAGAATGACGGCAGTATCGCTGTTCCCAGTCGTATGCACGATGCCCGTCAGGCCAGTTTTTGTCGCACCCAAAAAACGGTGTGGCGAAGCAGCTGATATCATAGCGTCCATGGCTACCGTGAGACCACCATCAGTTCCATTCTTGAAGCCTACGGGAAACGGAACGCCGGAGACTAGTTCACGATGAAGCTGCGACTCAGTCGTACGAGCCCCAACAGCCCCAAAGGCGATCGTATCGGCGAAGTACTGTGGAGAGAGCGTGTCTAGCAGCTCTGTAGCGACGGGGAGGCCGATGCCATTGATTTCAACCAGTAATTTTCGAGACAGCTTCAGCCCGTCGTTGATAGCGAATGATTCGTTCAGATAAGGGTCGTTAATCAGGCCCTTCCAGCCCACAGATGTGCGCGGCTTTTCGAGATATGCCCTCATGACAACGCAAATGTCACGCGAGAGGCGCTCGCTGAGGCTCTTGAGGCGTCTTGCATATTCCATTGCGGCGTCTGGATCATGAATGGAGCATGGTCCGACTATGACAAGAAGGCGATCGTCAAGCTTGGCCAGCACCGCAGACACGTCTTTTCGGCTTTGAAGAACGGTATTGAGAGAAGACCCCGAGAGAGGAATCTCAGATTGCAACAGGGCCGCCGGCGTCAGAGGCAAGAGCTGGCTCACCCTCGTTCCCTCGGCCTCGAGGTGAGCAGCAGATGCCAGCTTGGCCTTTGTGGGGAAGAACTGAGAATTCATGGTGAATGAGAAGTGATGGTGGAGTAGGACACGAAGAGATGATCGATTCGAACAATTCAGCGACTGACGATGACGTTCAACGGTTATGCCGCGAGCTCTTATAGGCTTCAGTACCCACATTTGAGTCATACCTGCGGCATCTCTTTACCGCTCTCACGTACGTTGATACATAGGGTATGCATTAGCGTTATCATCGTTCACTATCCTCATCTGACATGCGTCGTTAATCAGCCAGAGAGAGTTTGGCATACTACAGCCAGGAGAAATAGCTTTCTCTTCTAAGAGCTTTGCTAACCATTCAGCTGCTGCATACGACGCGAGCTGATGATTCTTGGGAATTTGCCTGCTATCGCTTTCCAGAGCCATGATACCATTAGCATCTATGTACGGTTTAAAGATGGCCTCTAACCTTGAAATGATCTAGGTTTTATACTCCGGACTTGACGCAGGTCTGAGAACCCAAGTAATGGCCAGATTGCCCACTACGAAAGTGCTACTAGATTATTGGAAAGGTACACACCCTTCATCCGTCTCCCGAGTCTTTCTGTTTCGCTGTCTGCTTCCAATCGGAACTAGCGTGTTGCCACACCCACTGAGTCTCCGGTTTTCTTTTCAAGTCTAAGTCCCGCACCATGAACCGCAGTAACAACTTGAACAGAATATGCTCGCAAAGGATACAACTCTCCATGACCTTGCAACCGGGGTAAGCGAATGGGTTCGTAGCGTGATGCTAAGCAAAGAATAAGTAGCCTGAATTAGAACCTGCGCCTTCATGTACTCTCAGCCACTTCGGGTTTGACTGAAGTTCCGGCCCAAAAAAAGTCAATGAATATAGCCAAATCTCGCCATTTCATGAATGCAAATCCAGCTGCGCGCCTGAATCTAATTACGTACGCTCCTTAAATCCATGGCTGTGAAAGCACAGGCTAACAACTCAACCAGGCAAAGCTCGGACTAAATACTGGTACCTGGATACCGCAGTGACCTATGCCTTCCCGAATCATACTCAGCCTCGAGTTTAGATTCAGATTGAGTCATCTTGGCACGTGTTTTTCGTCATAATATTCCATGTGAATAGAAGTACGCCACAATACGCTTCAAACCACTTCGTCGGTCATTCTCACATTCAATAGTGAAATCATTGGGCCTCATAAAATTGCAAGGGACTATCTTGATCGACTTCAGTTGCGGACCCTGTTAGGCGTTTTCCAATGCCAACACGAATAGACATTGACCAGATGGCAGCCCCCTTCTCAAAATACCTCAGCCCGTCACCAAATTGATCACGAGGCAGTGAAAGGGATTGTCTCAGCTTCGCCAGGAATGTATGGCACAACTCGAACACAGGGCGGGAACTGGAGCCTGTTCTGATTTCAGCGCTCATCTCAGGTTGTTTGAAGGCCTCATGAAGTGGCTATCCTGAAGCCACGATGAGAGTGTGCTTAGCCACGATGGAGCAGTCACATAAATATGTCCCAGCGCATCTTTACAATGAGCAGCCACAAGATTCAAAGTTTTCTACTCAAACACGCTCGCCAAATCATTGCAGTATGGTCAACTCTTCCCTCATTACGAAGCTTTTCGCAGGCGTGATCCCCTTCACACCTGGCCTTTCCCAGAGCCAAACCAATGGCTTGTCGAAATGGGGTACGTTAGATGCACCTCTACTCAATAACTGGATCGATCATGGCCATGGAATCTCATGGGGAAACCGGGGCTGCTGGAACTCGAATCCCTATATCAATGCGCCTTGGACTGGCGAGACTGTCAAGACCGACTGGACACTTGAGCGAAGACTACTGTCTCTAGATGGCTACAGCAAGAATGTACTTCTCATTAACGGCCAATTCCACGGACCTCTTCCCGAAGTCAACTGGGGTGATATGATAAAGATTACAATTCACAATAAGATCGAGGGCCCAGAAAAAGTGACCGCTATGCATTTTCATGGCTTTACTATGAAGGACACACCATGTATGGATGGGATCCCCTCAGTGAGCTGATGCCCTATTGCTCCTGGAGAAAGCTATACCTACAAGTTCAGGGCCGATATGTACGGTACGTCTTGGTATCACAGTCACTACTCTGGACAATAGATTGGGGGACTTATGGGCCCCGTTGTAGTCCATGGTCCAGCGCCCCAAAACCACGAAATCGACCTCGGCCCTGTATTCATCAACTACTGGTGGCACAAGGACTACCTTCAGCTCATTGATGATGCAGTTAGCACGAATCAAACTCTCTGGAGGCCCTGGGCAGACAACAACATGATCAACGGTAAGATGGACTTTGATTGCTCGACAGTCACGGATGGCCGTCCCTACGTTTCAAACGCTGGACTATCGAAATTCCGATTGCAGGCTGGGAAAACACATCTACTTCGTTTAGTCAACGCCGGCACTGCTTCCTTACAACGCTTTTCTATTGACAGACATGAGATGATTGTCATCGCAAATGACTTCGTTCCCGTCAAGCCCTATACCTGTAAGGGGCTGCGCAAAGGTTGCCGATGCCTGGTAACAGGATTGTATTCGATGAGGAAGCTATCTACTGCTCATGTTGGGTTTATATCCATGAGTGGTCATGTGTTCGAGAAGCCTCCAGCAGCTCCTAGGGCGAGGTGTAATCTCCGAGGGTTTCACCGAGGAACATAACACTAACTAGGCTCTAGCCTATTACAATACCACAGATATGGTCACCCTGAGCATTGGGCAACGCACCGACATCCTTGTCAAGGCAAAAGCCGATAATCAAGGTGCATTTTGGATGCGGTCCCTGATTTCTGATCTGTGTGCCGCTTCCAACCTGCAGAGATGCCAACAATCAA